>CABEGB010000714.1:66925-120145 GCA_901521435.1 Crematogaster levior
ATAATAAAGCGGAGTAGGCGAAAGTGAATGAGAAAGATTTATAGTTGATCACCGAAGTCATTCACCATGCTCAGGCATGGCACACTGTAGGCAGGTGACAGAGAAAGCAATTGATATTTTCAGACAGCTTTTTGTGTTCTGTTTTATTAGATGATGAGGAAGATAATTATGATATACCATAAAGAGTAATTATGATAATTACTATTAGTAGGGAATAAACAGAGTTGACTTTAATGATGAATTAACAAAGAGTTCATTATTTTTAGTAATAATATGATTGTTTATTATTGATGACAATGTATAAATTACATAACATTTATTTGATGAGCTGTTATGTTATAAGTTCTCATTTGTAAATATCTAAAAATTTGGCAAAATAACTCTGCTAGCCTGCAAGTATCAAAAAGGACCAATCTGGAAATTTACTATTGTACATACGCATCGAACTGTCAAAGCCGTCATTAATGAAGTGTATCGCAACAAGGACAATTTCACATGACAAAAATGTAAAAATATGTTATGTTATATCCACGCGTATGCTGCCGTTTTCCAAATTCAACTGCAAATTACGAACATGCTGTCACAACATTCCGCTGACGTGTAATCCATGCCGAGGAATAATGATTATTTTATGTTTCGTGAGATTATTTTGTTTTTGTTGTCATTATCACCCGATTAAAAACAATGTTTATAAGACCAAGGAATATTACATAAATTCTTTTTAAGAGATCACTTTTACAAATGAGAATTTTATACCCGTAGCAGTCGTAAATAAAAATTATTCATTTGATATTAATTTTTATTTTTGTCATGAAATTGTCACTTATTTGCGATATTAATTTTCATGTGACAGCTTTGATGACAGTTCCGATGCGTATGTACAATAGTGATATATTAAATTTCAGATTGGTCCTTTTGAGTTCCCTTATAAATATAAGGCTAAGAATATTTACATAAATTTTTAAGAGATTATTTTACAAATGAGAACTTTTATAGCCGTCGAGAATGGAATTGGGGCTTGAAAACACCTTCACTACTGTACAGTGTACGTACCATGCCTGAGCGCGCGAATTTCGGACGACTTGATTAGTCAACTATAAACCCTTCTCATTTAAAAACTATAGCATCCTCGCTATTTTGGTATTAGAATTTTCGTCCCGAAATGATCTTAGGAATCTCACCATTTACCTATGGTGTGCGAAGTCTGGGACACCCTGTATATCTGGATTATCTTAATAAAGAACAGAATATAAATAGAGTAAAAAAATATAATTTGTAAAATATAAGATAACAGGAAGAAAACAATAGTAAAAATTTAAAAATTCTATTGTATCTGAATAGTTCTAATATTTAATAAAATTACAAATTTAGTTTACAAAGTTTCTCATATTCTTTTAAGTCAACTATAATTGATAATACTTATTCTTAAATCATAACTATTTGTAAAAATTGATATTTTAATTAAAAAATATTCTGTAATAATTTTTCACAAAAATATGAAAAGTTATTACAGAAGTTTAATTAGTGAAACTTTTTTGTTTCCTGTTGCTAATTAAAATTCTGTAATAATTAATCTATTTTATACAAAAATTTGGTAAAAATTCAACAAAAGAAGGGGAGCCAATAAGGTTGATTTTTTGGTCAGAGCGTCGCACTTTTTTGATTGCATGATATTTGTATAGGTCGAGAGCTTTTCAAAACACCCTATGAAAAGCTTTTTACATTGTGAAAAGTGAAAGTTATAAATCTCCAAAGTTTAAGAAACATAAGCATGTAGGAAGCATCAGAATTATCAAGATTATCTGATTTATGATTTTTTGTGCTAAATAGACTGCCTTAATTGTATGTGTGCGCGCGCGCGCGTGTGTATGTGTGTGTGTGTGTGTCCTTATCCGGATAGAGTTTGACGCAAGACGCGTTTTCATTCTTTATAGCAGCCGGCCGACTCCTATCATCTTACAATGGGGAGGTCTCTTCTCGTTGTGCGCTTCTACTCGCACGGATTGGCCGATCTTTTAAATTAATTTCTCGTTAATTATTACAAAAATAACAAAATGGTAAAGGACTTTTCTACTTGATTTCATCTATTCTACTTGCACACAAAAGCTTCGGTGTTAGCTACCGGACACCTTATATAATAGTATTAGGTATATTTTAAAAGGCAAAAGTTTTAATCTCTCTCCTTCTTTCAGACTAATGTAATTATTTAGAATTCAAAATTTTTTTCTACGTTTTTGTATATTTGTAAGGTTAGTATTGAACTTTACAAAACGTCATTTCTTATAATTCAGTGTACAAAACCTTCAAAATAATATTGAACGTAATAAGTGATGAAAAATGATATATTTGACATTTACTACGTTTACACGACCCGATTTAACACCGAAGTTACAACCATGGAGGATAGAGATAAGAAGGCAACACTCTTATGGGCGTTTTTTGAAAAAACGCGACCAAAACATGGACCTATAATATATGGACTGCTCATTCTCTATCTTACATACGGAATTTCGTGTCTCCGCCAGAACTGAGAAAGATGCAAGATAACTTCATAGTGTGACAGTTCCCCTCCGAGAATGCGCACAATGTCTGCGCCATGATAAAACAGGAAAATAGTGGCAGTAGTAAGTGCCAATAATAACTCCGACATTCAACATGTGCGTGAGTTATTTGTTGATGCGAGCGGTATTAAGGGGTAACGCCACTCTAGAATTTTCAAAAAATCGATTTTTTTTTTTTTCGTTTAAATGATGCCTTATGCTCATTTCTACCAATGTAGATTAACTCTAATCTCGGTTTAACTCACGCTTTATCTTTTTCTAATTTTTTAACTAGAAAAAGATAAAGCATAAGTTAAATCGAGATTAGAGTTAATCTACATTGGTGGAAATGGGCATTAGAGTCTTAAAAATAATGTACACTTGGTCCCGTAGCGCGGAAGAAATTTTAAGTACCTGTTTTTAAACCGAAATTGCCGCTCTATGGCACGTCGATCAATAGTAACTTAAAACTTTAAACGCGTTTTTCTCGAAACAACGTTTTTCAAGTTGGCCGGAAACATAACTCGAAAAGTTTTTGACCGATTCATTTCAAATTTGCACAGTAGCATCGTTATTAGATTCTGCAGGGACTGACGTAGGGGTTTTTTGATATTTTGTCAACTTCTTTTGTTATAAATAATTTACGGTGAAATTTTTTACCGAAAAATGGACTTTTTTTTTCAAATAAGCACTACTTATTCAAAATTCAATATTTTCAAAATCCCCTACGTCAGTCTCTAGCCAATTATATATAGTTTTTAAAAAATTTTGGTTTTTTGTTCTAGATTAAAAATTGTGGGAGTAACCTTTCCGGCCGTGAAGCCTCTTCGGCGAAAAGAGGCCTCGAGTTTTTTATAATATAGCCGCCATTTTGCTTCTAAATATTAATAAACAAATTTTTTTATATACTTCGAAACATGTATAATAAACTCCTATAAATAGATTTCTCATTTTCTTTATTGCATCTCCGTTAAAAATTATCAAAGAAACGTCTTTTTTTCGAGCTCTAGAGTGGCGTTACCCCTTAACCAATACCGCAATTATATTTTTATTATAAAGTGCAGTTGAATCGAATTGAAAATGTGTTTCTGTAGTCAGGAATAAAGATCCTTCCCAGCAAACACAATGTTATGTAGAATAGACTTGATTCTTCAAAAAACAACAAGACGATGCACCGATCAATCCTCCAAGATGCTATGCATAGCAATGCTTGAGTCAATTCACGATCCGTAAAACCACGAGGTGACTAGGAAACGGCATGGAAATCACTCATGTCATAATCGCGACGCGAACGTAATATCAGGATAACGAGGAGGCAAAGGTAACGGATACTCTGTGGATACTTGCACGTTCGATATATTTCACGGAAAGGCTACAAGTAATAACAATGGAAATTATAACCCTCGAAGATACACAACTCGTATGCCGGTAAAGGCCATCACACATAAAATTACTTAAGGACGTAAGACGTAATCGTAAAGAAATTAACCAATCAGCATTAAGTATCCAATTGCCGTAACTGGAATACTCAATGCTGATTGGTCAATTTCCTTACGGTTACGTCTTACGTCCTTAAGTATTTTTGTGTGTGATGGCCTTAAGTGCAAGACTGACTCTCTTTTCCCCTTCTCTCGCCACACTTCCACCGGTAACAATCGCCTCGACCAATCACACATAAAATAAAGCGCGCCAGAAACGATTGCACTTATGGAATAAAGCATTGACCAATCACGCGTTAGGCGTGTTTCTAGGGACTAGGCGTGACAACGCAAAGACTAGATGTCTTAACTCTAAAATATCTTACAGTTAAGGCCATCACACACAAAAATACTTAAGGACGTAAGACGTAACCGTAAGGAAATTGACCAATCAGCATTGAGTATTCCAGTTACGGCTGTTACGTCCCGCGGTTCGATATGAAATGAAATAAGACAAAATAAGATGAATTTTATGTTAAAAGTAATCGCGAGTAATGAGTCTCAAATTAAAGCCAATTGAATTGATCCGCGGTTCGTAATATTTTCCTTCGCAGGTACTACCTCAGTGTACCTGCGGAGGTGCTCTCCTTTATTGATTTTCGATCAACCTGCTTACACAGGCTTTATCGGGGATTGGCGAGAGCTGTCGTCACAGAGAGGTTAAGTGAAAGAATAAAGTTAGTTGAAGTGAATAAATTAATTACTCTTTGTTGGTCCGGCCTGACCATCTATTTGAAATAAAGCGAAAGGAAATAACTTGAAAATAACTGATTTATGGCAATTCGAAAACTCAAGAGTACATAGTTAAATAAGGATATAGCAGTTTCAACAAAATTACATGGAATATTCAAATTAAAGACATCAGTGTAAAATGTTCAATGGACATATGAAACATTCAATCGATAACAAATAAACACATGAAATATTTGATTCAATAAAAGGGTTTACAATAATAAGTGACACAGGGTAGTTATTAAATATTTTATTTCTTCAGGCAGAGACAAGTTGCTAGAGCAAAAGTAAAAGAGAAAACGAGAGATACTAATAGAAATAAAATAATCAAATAAAACAAATGAACAGTTATAGTAATAAGGGAAAACTTTTGTTGGAAGTAGTAATACATGAATTTAAATGTTGATTTAATTATTTAGAAAGTTCAATTATAATGACAAAAAAATCATTCAAGATAATTCCAATATTTACCATTACAAGGGAAAACGGAGCCACGGCCCTCAACCTAGCTCTGCTAGAGTTTTGGAATCCGTGGCCAAAGGAAAAATCAGGAAGGAAAAACAACGGCCCTCAACCTAGCTCTGCTAGAGTTTTTGGTACTCGCTGATTTCCGGAAGGGTGTTAGATCCGTGGTCCTCAACCTAGCTCTGCTAGAGCTTTAGATTCACGTCAAAAAAGGGGGTTAGTAGACCGTAAAGATTCAAGCGGAAAAAAATAAAAATTGTTACTAGTAATATTTTAAAACTCAATGGAGGTAATAAAAAAAAATTAATGTATAAATTCTTTTGAAAGAAAAAAAAGGAATTTAAATCTAGCAACTTGTTTTATTCTCCTGCCTCTTTTCAGCTGTAAGAACAATTATTATTAAAGGAATTTGGGTAGGGGTAAAGATAATAATTATAAAATAATTTCTTGACGTGAATTAATTACTGCAAATGTAAATATAAAATCTCGATTGTCTGAATTCTCAATTAAATGACACATGAATTAATTATTGTTATAAGGTTTTTGTCTTGTTTCACGAGGTAAATAGTATTTAACTTGAAATCAACGTAGAATGTTAATAACCGTAATTTAATGTAATTGGGAAATCGAAATGTTAAATATAATTTGGTAGAACAATCTCTATTTCAACTAAAGTTACATAAGATACATAAGTGTACAAATTTAAAATTATTATTCAAAGTCTCTATATGAATATAATTATAATTCACGCCATGAGCATAGGTTTAAATTTCGATATACAATAAAATATCAAAACGCATAATGATTAAATTTTTTAATAAGTTACTGAACATGTATGAACATTCGAAAATCTACTTTAATTTATGACAGAGTCAGATGTTTTCATATAAATTCAAGGTTAATACAAACGGTAATTGAAACGTATTTTAAGGCATATGGATATATATATATATATATATATATATTTTAACAAAATTGCAGAAGCAAAGCTATCAATAATTCATAAATAATTCATAGATGTTCCGTATCAGAACTCTTAATGTTAAGTAACAATTGTAGAGATTACAAAATTTCAAGTGTTCAAGTATACTTCCTGATAATTGTCACAATAATTAATTGAGTTAATAGTAAAAGAGTGTACAGTGACTCTCTGAATATGGTTCCGCGGTTGTAATTTAATAAAATTTATGAATTAGAATTTCTTGATGAATATAAGTAGTCTAGCTATACAGCCTTAAGACATAAATATACAAAACCTCATTAATATGGTTTATAGTTGAACACTTATAAGAAGGCACGAGATATAAGTAGGATCGGCCGTTTTGATTAACGCTGGCGCGCTTAGGATCCAATAATTATGATTTCGAAAAATTTTATATAAATGCTAGAGACATGGTTATATAAGGTATAAGGTATAAGATTTAATGAAAATTTTAAATTGAATAAAATTGACTTGTTGAATAGCGTAATCAAGTTTAGTTATTAATAATGAAAAGAGAATTGATAAGGTTTATGGATAATAGAACTTGTGAATAAGTGACATAATAGTGACAAGATCAAGTGTCACGAAATGGCAGATTTTAACAATGTCTCGGTTCGGCCGTTATAACTAACGAACGATGTGTACAAAATAAAGAATAATGGACTTACAGTGGTTGCTTTACGATAACTCTTATACCAAAATATGTCACGTTTAATTTCTGGCTGACTCCTCTCGTGACAATATTCCTTCGTATCTTTGGATCGGATTGACTGTTTCGTATGGAATCCTCAGCAAATCCGAAATAATAATTTCCTTCCCTTCACTTTTCCTTTCGTACGACGGTTTCTGACTTAATAATGATTGACAATGTATATGAATGTATATGACTTATATGAACTATCTCAAAACTTTTGAGTTCTTTTCTTCACGATTACACTGAGTGCGTCTTGCTACTTTGAACTCTCACTTCTTTCTTTCCAGTTTCAATTAACAATACATATGACTAAATATAACTGAATTGAGTATAAGTATAAATTTTACACTTCGGAAAATATTCTAAGTTCAAATTTCGGGGATAAATTCGCGCGTGCTTTCACTTC
Organism: Crematogaster levior; assembly: GCA_901521435.1. Taxonomy (NCBI): domain Eukaryota; kingdom Metazoa; phylum Arthropoda; class Insecta; order Hymenoptera; family Formicidae; genus Crematogaster; species Crematogaster levior. Next base: position 74,223 of record CABEGB010000714.1, read on the forward strand.
AAAACCTCTGATCTTTCTGTCGACTTTTTTCGCTCCTCTTGATGAGCTACGGCAGATTTTCCGAGCCCTCAAGATTTTAACGGAGGGGGTGTACATAGAGTAGGGAGTATGTTCTTAAATGCAAAACGTATAGGGTAGGAAATCGTGACGTACGGCTCTACGTCACGTTAACTTGCATCAGCCTGGTGACGAATAGTTTAGTAAATTATAAATGCAACCCGAGTATTTTTCTTGTCTTATCTGTCAGACGTTTTGGCGTCTCGCAACTTTAAATTCAACAATTTTTGCGCGGTGGAATGAGGCGGCGAGAATTGTTGAGACTTATTAACTTTGATAAAGGGTGAAAGTAATATTTTTTCGTCAAGGCTAAGGCAAGTGAATAACAATGTTAACTTATTCGTAAGAGTACAATGTGAATAAAATAATGATTCGCATTAAGTATTAACAATAGTATGAGGTGTATAACGTTGCATAAGATGACAACGGAAAATTAATGATAAAGTACAACATATATATTTTAATAATAATAATGGAATAATTTAATCAAAAGAAAATGCTGCGAATAATTTATAAAGCGTGGTATATAGCAAGATTATAACAAAGGAACTGCATTTTAACAAAGACATAAGAATCGCATGTATAGGAGAGAGATAGTTTAATTGAATATGGTATATGAGTAATAATGCATTAGACAAGGTAAGTTTAATAGAGTTATGTATAGTAGCGGTGCGCTAGCAATAGGATATGATTTTATACGAGTGCGAGAAGGTAAGCTTAATAAGGAGAAGCGTAAGAAATTATACGTATGAACAAGGATAGGTAAAAAAAAACAAAGCACTTGGAGAATCGACAGAGCAGGAATAAAGCGTAATTAATTGGTTAATGCAATTAATTTTAATTATCTTATATAATAATTGCGTGAATTAGAGGTAACTTAAATGTTTAAGTATATATAACTAAAATACTTATCTAACGCGGGTATATTGTGACCCTTTTTTAACCCTTTTGTATTTTATAATTTTTATGTGAATTTCTTATCTTTTCTTTGCACATTCTTTTATAAAGTATATTTATCTGTATATTAACGAAATTAAAACATAAAATACTATGCAAAAGTATGAACATATGCTAAAGGGTAAAAATTAAAATTTAAGAACAAAAGAATAATACATGGAGTAGCAAAATTAGCGTTAAACATTATAGAGGACATATGTTTATATCAAAACAATAATTTAAAGAAATAATTTGTAATAGCGTGAAATTGTAAATAGACATTAATATAATTCGATAATGAATATACTAGATTTGTTTTTGTATATTTGATTTTAATTTTATAATTTTTATCTGGTTTTCTACCTTTTCGACGTCGCTTATTAAAAATGATTATATATACGTATTGTGTATTATTATAAATATAGCATATAGTATTAATTAAAGTTATAGTAATTGGCATACTGTGCCAGTGATAAAAATATATATATATTGAGACTCCCTATGCATGGAAGTCGCGGCACATACTGGGTGAGACATTAGTAACAATTTTAATTGATATAATTAAAGTTTATGTGGGTTTTTTGGATTTTACGTTTTCTTCCTTTTTATTTTGTTTTCTAATATTTTCCGTTGTTCCAATAGCAACGCCTTGTTGCTTATTAGATATCTATATATATAGCAAAAGTACAATAAAATAGCAATCGTAGAAAAATATATAAATAATAAAATAACGTAATAACATGTAATTAATAGTAAAATAATGTACTAAAATGGTAAGTATTATAGAAAATAGTGATTTTAATACTGAAATATATATATATATATATGTATAACAGTGGAAAAAGGAAACAGATAATTTGCAATAATGTAAAATTATGAGTAAGTATCTAGTAACACACAAAATTATAAAACAAGAGGGTTTTTCTAATTTTAAAAATTGGCGGGACGTCACAACGGCAATTGGATACTTAATGCTGATTGGTTAATTTCCTTACGATTACGTCTTACGTCCTTAAGTAATTTTATGTGTGATGGCCTTTACATGTAACATACATATTAGTTATACATGTTAGTTGTAATTTCCTACTCAACAATATAATTGTTATATAACAACTAACTTATATAACAACTAAGAAATTACAACTAACATGTACGTTACATGTAACATTGTATTTACTGAGTTTATATGTATATGCACAAAATCAGTATGTGATAATATCTGGTTATACAGGGTGTCCCATCGCACTTGTGCAAACGCTCGTGAGCAGGTACGGCACAGTAAACTGAACAGAAAAGTCCTGTACCATTTTGCTAAATTCGCAATAATAAGCGAAATATTTAATATTAAAATTAGGCGAATAAGAGCGCGCCGAAGTACAAGGAGGCAAGCGCTTGAGCCGCCGGAGCTATAGCACGGCCTAGTGTGTCAGCCTTAGAACATATATACCTGGAAGGGGAATAAAGGATCGAGCCTGTGTCCAAGTTGGGTGCGAGAGAGAACCACGTTTTAAAGAAAGAGAAGGGTAGATTGTTACCTCCGACCGCAATGCGCAAGCGCGAATTAGCGAAACGGCGCACAGCGTTAGCGCGTTTTATTGTTTGTAAGAGAGGTTAAGATTAGGAAATGACGGTGTCACCTAAAAAGTTATATTTCAAAGTTATATTTAAAGTTAATTTCTGTAGACAATAAGAATGATAAACATGTGAGACGTGCTCGATCAGTTAGTCGCTTGGATCGATTGCGCAGAAAGTGATTCCCTTGCGCGACGGCTCGATACAGTTAGTCGCTTGGGATCAGCCGAAACAAATACATAACACCTGTGCATAGCCGAGAGTCTCTACTTGTTATATATATATATATTAATAGGCCACTCCGCATTAAAGCCTTTCGCACCGGACCCGGAGTTATATTATTTCACGTGGCCTTCCTGACATACCGCCCGTAACCAAGGGAGTTATTAACTCGAATATAATAACACCCTCCCACAAATTCAGAAGTGGGATTCGGAGTATTCGGATCGCGGTGTCGAATTGAATTTGAGATCACATTCTTGGAGTGATTGTACAGTGCCTGACTTCGACTGCGAGACTCGCATTGAAAAGGGGAAGTTTTTTTTGCAAACTGCGGAATTATCTGACGGCAGTCGGCTTAATGATCCCGCGACTCGATTGTCAATTAGCGCGAATCGTTAACGGCCGAATTTGAACGTTGTTTTGCCTGGTGCCGTTGTGACATTGACTTGTTGACGAATAGTATTGTGTGCTTCCCGTTATTGTCGTATCAGGTGAGCGGTGACTTTGCTGCGTGACTCGGGGTTTGAGCGGTGAGGTACTGTTGCTGTGAGGATGGAGCGGGTACCTCAAGATAAATTGAACGATTTAACCGTCGTGAATTTGAAGGATATCGCGCGGCGGATCGGAGTGTCTACGAGTGGCACGAAGGTCGAATTAGTGGCGCGAATATTAGCTGGTGATGAGGACGAGTGGCGAGGCGCATATGAGCACCTCGTGGGCGGTGAGGCGCAGGGGTCATCGGCGGGCGCAAGTGCGGATGCGTCGGAGCAGCGGTCGGATTCTGGTGGTGGGGTACCGTTACCGCCGGATTGGAGAGAGAGAGAGATGGAGATGTTGAGACGCGAAAAGGCTCTTTTGGAGCGAGAATTGAGTCTCGTCCGCCGGGAGGCAAGGATGACGACGAACACTGAGGGCAATGATAGCGACTGTGGTATTGATTCCAGAGTCAACATCCGAATCATCAGCGATTTATTGAGTGAATTTTGTGGCGATTGCGACAGTTTCGAAACCTGGAGGAAACAAGTTGAACTTTTGCGTGAAAAGTATCGATTGGATGAGAATTCGACCAGGATACTGATCAATTTGAGATTGAAAAACAGGGCTTTAACGTGGTTTCACTCGAAGCCAGAGCATCTACAGTTAAACGCGGCGGACTTGCTGTTGGAGATGTCTCGCATGTTTAATAATCGCCCCAGTACGCAGGCATTGAGGCGTGATTTTGAGAAGCGAAAATGGCGCAGCAGCGAAACCTTTGCGGAATACTATCACGAGAAGGTGGTTCTTGCTAACAGAGCATCCGTCGGTGAGCGGGAACTCGTTGACTGCTTAATCGACGGGGTGCAGGATACGCAAATGCGGAATCAGGCGCGGATGCATCGCTTCCGATCGGCGGCAGACGTATTGGATGCGTTCAGGGAGCTGTCGTTGGATGGTGGGGCCGACGGTGGCGGGGAGCGGGCTGTGAGGGGACAGCGACCAGCGCCGAAGTCCGGAGGAAGAGGAACAGCTACGGCGGGGGGCGGTACTGTTCGCTGCTATAATTGTGGGGCGACTGGACATCTCTCCAGAAACTGCAAAGAGGAGCAGAAGCGGGCGAAGGGCTCGTGCTTCAGATGCGGCAGTCTGGAGCATCGCATGAAAGAGTGTCCGAAGTCGCGTCCGACGGCGGAGAATACAGCGAGCGTGGTTCAGACGATCTCACCGAGTATTCCATACTTGGTAACCCTCGCGTATCAAGTCGCGGACGCATCCGGTGGCAAATGTAAATATTCGTTGATAGCGATGATTGATTCAGGGTCCCCCATTAGCTTAATTAAAGGCGATTTTGTGCCGACTCATGCTCGCGTACCGTTTGACAAACAACAATCTTTTTTTGGCATTAACGGAACTAAGTTGGAAATATTGGGGACCTTCGAGGATGTTGTCGAGGTCAACAGTGTTGAGTTAAAGATAAGTTTTTTTGTTGTGCCGAATACAGCAATAACATGTGCTGCCTTACTCGGTCGAAACTTTACATCATCGCCGTTAATAGAAATAACCTTAGGAGGAAAATTTTGTGTTTCGAGGGCAAATTCACGAACGGTGGATAGCTCAGATTTTTCGAGGCAAATTTTCCACATTTCGTATGTTGACCGTCCACTATCTATTGCCGAAACGATAAACATTAATCCGAAGGTCGATTTTAAAATAAAAAAACGCGTTGAAGAATTGTATAATAACGAAAATATTGTTGACACAGGTGTCGCGAATCCTCAAAAAGAGATCGAAATGAGCATAAATTTGACGCATGATCGGCCCATTAGTTTTAGGCCGCGAAGACTCTCGTTTGCCGATAAAGGGAAATTAGAACAAATAATAAATAAATTGTTACAAGAAGAAATAATAAGACCGAGTAATTCGCCATACGCTTTCCCAATTGTACTCGTACGCAAGAAAGACGGTGAATCGCGATTATGCATCGACTATCGCGAACTTAATAAGATAACAGTGAAGGATAATTTTCCGACACCCTTGATCGATGATCATTTAGACAGATTACGCGGAAAATCCTACTTTTCTAGCCTCGATTTGAGAAACGGATTCCATCATGTTAGGATTGCCAACGAATCGGTAAAATATACGTCTTTTGTGACCCCCTTGGGTCAGTTTGAATTTTTAAAAATGCCTTTTGGGCTGACGAATGCTCCGCGTGTCTTTCAGCGGTATATTGACAGCATTTTTTGTAAGTTGATTCGGGAAAATAAAATATTGATATATCTTGACGATATATTAATTGCGACCGAGGGCGTCAGCGAACATTTGGAGATTCTTTGTGAGGTCTTTAGTTTAGCTCGACAGCACGGGTTGCAATTTCGCTTGGACAAGTGTTCGTTTCTATATCGCGAGATTGTCTATCTTGGTTACTTGATTGACGAGAGCGGCATTCGACCCAGCGCTGTGAATGTGGAATCTGTTGTCGATTTTCCGGTACCGCGTAACGCAAAAGAACTTCATCGTTTTGTAGGCCTTGCGAGTTATTTCCGTAGATTTATAAAAAAATTTTTCGGTTATTGCGAAACCACTCTATGACTTAATAAAAAAGAATGTAGCTTTTAAGTTTGGACCAGAGGAAAATTGTGTGTTTGAGTTGATAAAAAATTTGTTGTCGTCACAGCCGATTCTTGCCATTTATTCGCCGAGATTGGTAACAGAGCTGCATTGCGATGCCAGTGTTGTCGGATTCGGTGCAATTTTATTGCAGAGACAGGGCGACGGTACAATGAAACCCGTATCTTATTTTAGTCGCAGAACCACGACGACTGAGGCACGATATCACAGCTTCGAGCTGGAATGTTTGGCAGTTGTGTACGCGATCAAGAGGTATCATATTTATTTGTCGGGAATTCCGTTTACTATTGTTACGGACTGTGATAGTTTCCGCCTCGCGCTGAACAGGCAGACTGTTAACCCGCGTATTTCGAGATGGGCGATGTTCCTACAGGGTTACGATTATAAGATTGAGCATCGTCCGGGCAGGCGGATGTCACATGTCGATGCATTGAGCCGATGTAACAGCATACTAGTTTTGGAGGCCAATACTTTTGAACAAACATTATCGATTCAACAAGATAAAGACAAAGAAATTTGTGAGATTCGAAACAAACTAGAGAACGGTGAAGATAAATTTTATGAATTAAGGGACGGTTTGGTTTACCGGAAAGCTAAGAATAGAAAATTGTTGTTTTATGTCCCAAAGTGTATGGAATTAAATATAATTAGAACGTGTCACGACGATTTGGGCCATCTCGGGATTGATAAGGTTGTCAATAACATAATGAAAGTCTATTGGTTTCCAAACTTGAGAGAAAAAGTGCGAGAATATATATCGAATTGCCTGAAATGTATTGAATTCTCCCCAACTTCCGGAAAAAAAGAAGGATATTTACACAGTATTCCGAAAGGAAAATTGCCGTTTCAAACGTTACATGCCGACCATTACGGACCACTAGAGAGAACGGGAAAAGGCTACCGATATATTTTCTCATTGATAGATGGATTCACGAAATTTATAAAATTATATCCGTGCAAGACAACAAAGACTGAGGAGGTAATTCGACACGTAAAAGACTATTTCCGCGCATACAGTAAGCCTAGGCGCCTGATAAGTGATCGTGGAACGTGTTTTACGTCGCAGGCGTTCGGAAGATTTGTAAAGGAGGAATCTATCAGTCACACTTTGATTGCTGTCGGTACTCCTCGCGCTAACGGACAAGTCGAGCGCTTTAACCGTGTCCTTACGCCAATGTTAGCAAAATTGTGCGATACACCGGAAAAATGGGATAGGATACTAGAGAATGTCGAGTTTGCTCTAAACAACACGCGCTGCCGAAGCATAGATGATACTCCTAGTCGGTTGTTGTTTGGGGTTGATCAGGTAGGAATTGTGAGAGACGAAATTCATGTTCTGCTCGACCAATATTCCGATGATGATAGAGATTTGGGGGCTATTCGGGATCGCGCGGCGAGCGTTGCTGAAAAGTGTCAGCGAGCGAACGAGATTCATTATAATAGCAAACGGAAGCGAGCTACTGTCTATAAAGTGGGGGACTATGTGGTAATCACCAATACCGATACAACGCCGGGAGTAAATAAGAAATTGATCCTGAAATTTAGAGGCCCATATGTTGTAAAAACCGTGTTAGACAATGATCGTTATATTGTATCTGACATTGAGGGTTTTCAGGTAACTCAAATGCCGTACACGGGAACTGTGAGCGCAGACTATATGAGAATGTACAGTAAGAGTTAGAGCGTGAGTCATATTATATTTTGTATTTAAGTAACATGCGTGCGTACATTTAAATTATGACGAGTATTGACCTCATGATATACTCTATTTTGTGCATGGCCGAGACGGCCATATTGTCAGGCTGGCCGAACTGTAGACAATAAGAATGATAAACATGTGAGACGTGCGTGATTTGGCGATGCGCGGATCGATTGCGCAGAAAGTGATTCCCTTGCGCGACGGCTCGATACAGTTAGTCGCTTGGGATCAGCCGAAACAAATACATAACACCTGTGCATAGCCGAGAGTCTCTACTTGTTATATATACAGGGTGATTCAGAACGACTTAGTTGTCCGGGCACAGACGTATTCCTGAGTGAATTCTGAGACGATTTTTCCTTTGCCAAAATTTTATTTGAAGCTTAGATTTTGAGTTATTAATGAAAATAGTTAGCGAATCGTGAGCGTACGAGAGGCAGGCAGGCAGGGACGGCGCAAGCCGCGATTCACCGTTACACGCGGGCGCTTACGCGAGGCGCCCGTTGCGATCAGCTGACGTAGCAGGCCCAAATACACATACACACACACATCTCTCTCTCTCTCTCTCTCCCTCTCTCTGTCCCTTTCTCTGTCTCTCTCTTTGTCCCTCTTTCTCTCATACACACACGCACACGCATACACACACACACACATTCACTTACCTTATCAAATTCGATGTCTTCGTATACCGCTTGACGGATAAATAATTCCATTCGAAATTAACAATAACACACACGTCTTATTTTACACGTATTTTACACGTAATGCAAATCCACGATAATACACACGATTGAGGATACGATATTTTTTTTCTTTCACGTATGTCAACACTTTTTTCGTATCGAATTTATTCACGCTTTTAAGTGATTTATAAATCGAGTCATTACTATTAATCACTACCGAGTAATCTCACTTCGCGGCTTATTTTTATAATTAAGAAACAATACACACATTGCACACAATCACAGTATAATCCACACAGCATGCATGTCCAAAAGATGTACAGAGGACATTCCAATAAGAATATCTTTCAGAGATACGATCTCTTTGGGATGTCCTACAAACGTTTCCTGGATATGCAAGCTGTGTAGGAATTAATCCGCGAAACTTTTTGTCTTGTACGAAGTCTGTCACGTATCAGTACTTTCACACACTCACACTCGACTCGAATAAATCTGTTCGTTGCTGTTAATCACTACCGATTAATTTTATTCAGCGACCGACAACGATCCGAAGAAAGAAACGCGTTTACACGACACACGTAACGCCCGGTACGCGATGCGACTGTAGCAGGCTTGAAACAGCTGAGATCGTCTCAGCTGTTTCAAAAAACATAACCTGCTACAGTCGCATCGCGTACCGGGCGTTACGTGTGTCGTGTAAACGCGTTTCTTTCTTCGGATCGTTGTCGGTCGCTGAATAAAATTAATCGGTAGTGATTAACAGCAACGAACAGATTTATTCGAGTCGAGTGTGAGTGTGTGAAAGTACTGATACGTGACAGACTTCGTACAAGACAAAAAGTTTCGCGGATTAATTCCTACACAGCTTGCATATCCAGGAAACGTTTGTAGGACATCCCAAAGAGATCGTATCTCTGAAAGATATTCTTATTGGAATGTCCTCTGTACATCTTTTGGACATGCATGCTGTGTGGATTATACTGTGATTGTGTGCAATGTGTGTATTGTTTCTTAATTATAAAAATAAGCCGCGAAGTGAGATTACTCGGTAGTGATTAATAGTAATGACTCGATTTATAAATCACTTAAAAGCGTGAATAAATTCGATACGAAAAAAGTGTTGACATACGTGAAAGAAAAAAAATATCGTATCCTCAATCGTGTGTATTATCGTGGATTTGCATTACGTGTAAAATACGTGTAAAATAAGACGTGTGTGTTATTGTTAATTTCGAATGGAATTATTTATCCGTCAAGCGGTATACGAAGACATCGAATTTGATAAGGTAAGTGAATGTGTGTGTGTGTGTATGCGTGTGCGTGTGTGTATGAGAGAAAGAGGGACAAAGAGAGAGACAGAGAGGGACAGAGAGAGAGAGAGAGAGAGAGAGAGATGTGTGTGTATGTGTATTTGGGCCTGCTACGTCAGCTGATCGCAGCGGGCGCCTCGCGTAAGCGCCCGCGTGTAACAATGAATCGCGGCTTGCGCCGTCCCTGCCTGCCTGCCTCTCGTACGCTCACGATTCGCTAACTATTTTCATTAATAACTCAAAATCTAAGCTTCAAATAAAATTTTGGCAAAGGAAAAATCGTCTCAGAATTCACTCAGGAATACGTCTGTGCCCGGACAACTAAGTCGTTCTGAATCACCCTGTATATATATTAATAGGCCACTCCGCATTAAAGCCTTTCGCACCGGACCCGGAGTTATATTATTTCACGTGGCCTTCCTGACATACCGCCCGTAACCAAGGGAATTATTAACTCGAATATAATAACACCCCCCCACATTTCAAAGTTTTATTTCAACGTTATATTTAAGAAAAAATGCCAGGCCCATATTGTGTCTTATGCGGTAAACGTGATAAATCGGTATCTTATCATGGGTAAGTAATACTGTAATATTTTGTATAAACAGTAAATTATGGGATTAAATATAACTCTCTCTCTCTCTCTCAGTACGATTCTTGTTGATAATAAAAATTTAATATTAATTTTATTCTTTCTCAATAGATTTCCGAAAAACGACGAATCTCGTAAGAAGTGGCTGGATTTTTGTGGCATTGATGAAAATGTTTTAAACACAGCTACTAAACTGTGTTCAAATCATTTTGACACTGTCCGACATTACTTATCAGTTATTCAATCATTGTCAATTGTATCTCAATTAAAAATTACATTTACAGTTTTAAACGGCGCGATGAGCGTGGAGCGTGACGTGTGGCGTCATCCGCGCTTGCGCATTGCGAGCATAGGTTAAAAGCTATCTTTCTCTCTCGTACCCAACTTAAACACAGATTTTTACCATGGAGAACAATAGCAATTCCCCTTCCAGGTATATATGTTCTAAGGTGTCAGCATTGGCTGCCCGGAGATGTGGCAAGAGACGGCAGCGGCGAGGTACGGGCAGCGGCATGCTGACACACCTTTCCCCTCGTCTAGCGTCCCGCTGTTCTAGGTTACCACACCGTGGATCTGTTTTTTTTAACTGCACTGCTGAACTGGTGCAATAAGTTAGAGTGAAAAAATATACATTTGTCTCATTCTAACTTGTTGCACCAGTTCAGCAGTGCAGCTGAAAAGAACAGATCCCGTGTCAAGACTCAATTGCCGATATTATAATAAACTGCCGATATTATATTGAAATAATAAGCGTAAATAAAAATAATTTTGCATAAAATATGTTATTTCAATATGTGAGGTAACGATTACAACCTGTATTCGTTGTGTTCTGCTTGAAATAGTTTCAGTCTCTCTGTTTAAGTTGGCATGACGCATTTTTTTAGATTAATTTTATTTTTTTTAATACAAGTGCAGAACTCTTTAATTTTTATCAGGAACTGTAGACCTATTAAAAGTGTTGTTAGAATTCTATTATTCTTAATGTTATTTTTTGAATCTTTATTTTCCTGAAATTCGTCATGCTAACTTAAACAGAGAGACTGAAACTATTTCAAGCAGAACACAACAAATACAGGTTGTAATCGTTACCTCACATATTGAAATAACATTTTTTATGCAAAATTATTTTTATTTACGCTTATTATTTCAATATAATATCGGCAGTTTATTATAATATCGGCAATTGAGTCTTGATACGGGATCTGTTCTTTTCAGCTGCACTGCTGAACAGGAACGCAATTCTGTACTTGTCTACCGACGACTGTCGGTGTCGGTCGTTATCGACGATCGTCGGTTGCACGACCGACGGAACGATGCGAACCTATTCTCGACACAGGCGCTACCGACAATGGTCGGTGCAACCGACGGATTTCGGTCGTTGGTTGACGTCACAAATGGTCGAGATACAGTCACGAACAAAAGTGAGGACACATCGTAATTCCACCAATCGTGTATCGAGTCCAGGAGAAAGTCCGCGATTTTGAAATAATATAAACAATGGTGTTTTCGAACAGCGCGCCACGGGCCTTGGCGCACGTACACCTCGCCGAGAGACTTGGAGAAGGGGAAAGGGGGCATGCGCGCGTGGACACGCGCGAGTCGAATGAATACGTCACGTTGCGCAGAACGGATTGAGCTGTATTGCCAAGACGACTTCTATTACGATTACGATTGCGATTACGATAACGATAACGATAACGATTACGGCTACGATTTCAATGTCACTTGCTAACCTAGAAATCTTATGAGAATTAATAAATTTAATTTTTCACTTACTTAGAGACTTTTGGATTACAGCTTACAGCACGCTCTTAAAATTGTATTTTAATTAAAACACAATGCAGTAAATTAATCAAACAAAGCAATTAAAATTAAACAAATTTTATGGAATCACAGTTGATCGCGGTCTATGGTAGTATCAACAAACTCAAACAAGTCGTGGAGTCGCGAGTTCAACTAGCACAATCGTACAAACCACAATAATCCTCGTCCGTATGTGTCGGTCAAGCGCTACCGATGGGTAAGGGACCCCTCGGTAGGATTGTCGGTTACGACCGACACTTGTCGTTAATTTTAACCGACACGCATCGGTGAGGAGTTGTCGAGAATAGCTCTGACCGACAAACATCGGTAGGAAGCGCTACCGACACCGACAGTCGTCGGTAGACAAGTACAGAATTGCGCTCCTGGTGCAACAAGTTAGAATGAGACAAATGTATATTTTTTTCACTCTAACTTATTGCACCAGTTCTGCAGTGCAGTTAAAAAGAGCAAATCCACTGTGTGGTAACCTAGAACAGCGGGACGCTAGACGAGGGGAAAGGTGTGTCAGCATGCCGCTGCCCATACCTCGCCGCTGCCGTCTCTTGCCACATCTCCGGGCAGCCAATGCTGACACACTAGGCCGTGCTATAGCTCCGGCGGCTCAAGCGCTTGCCTCCTTGTACTTCGGCGCGCTCTTATTCGCCTAATTTTAATATTAAATATTTCGCTTATTATTGCGAATTTAGCAAAATGGTACAGGACTTTTCTGTTCAGTTTACTGTGCCGTACCTGCTCACGAGCGTTTGCACAAGTGGGATGGGACACCCTGTATATAATCATATATGAAAATGAAATGCTTTTATATATGATTGTATACAGGGTGGCCCACATAACTCTTAACAGCTGAATATTTCGGAAACCAAACCCGTGAGAGAAAAATTTTTTAAACAAAAGTTGTTTGGTTTCAAGGGGGCCATAAGATGGTACCATTGGTTTGACCTTGAAGAATTATTTGAAAGTCACATAAAAATTACCTCAATTTTTTTAAATGGCATTCCCTATTTTTTATTACATATTCTTGTAGCTTATCTCGAGAGCTTTCCAAAACACTATAATAAAGTATTTTTTTATTAAGTATTTTCCGAGTTATAAGGGTTGAAATAATTTCTTAATTTTACATAAACTATAAAATATCTCGTAAAATATTCACCTTTTGATGACCTTACCTCAATACTTTTATGCACAGAATGATGAGAGGAATCAATTGGTGTAAAGAAAACACATAGTTGTTGTTAACAAAAAGTATGTAATTGTTAGTTACAAATTGCATATTTTTTATTAAAAACAACTATGTGTTTTCTTTACACCAATTGATTCCTCTCATCATTCTGTGCATAAAAGTATTGAGGTAAGGTCATCAAAAGGTGAATATTTTACGAGATATTTTATAGTTTATGTAAAATTAAGAAATTATTTCAACCCTTATAACTCGGAAAATACTTAATAAAAAAATACTTTATTATAATGTTTTGGAAAGCTCTCGAGATAAGCTACAAGAATATGTAATAAAAAATAGGGAATGCCATTTAAAAAAATTGAGGTAATTTTTATGTGACTTTCAAATAATTCTTCAAGGTCAAACCAATGGTACCATCTTATGGCCCCCTTGAAACCAAACAACTTTTGTTTAAAAAATTTTTCTCTCACGGGTTTGGTTTCCGAAATATTCAGCTGTTAAGAGTTATGTGGGCCACCCTGTATAATAATGTATAATTACACATAAAATGTGTTCATTAAAGATTTTTTCCTAAATATTTAAAATGAGAAAATAACGCAAAATTTACTGATGCTTAAATAAAATATATTTCGTATATAAAGATCGTATTGATTGATTGTTGCCTGGATGCTCCTTTGTGGTGTAAGCGAATTTTGCAATATCGTTACTTTGATTATTTGAAAACGACAATCTGATAATACAGCCCTAGCAAACATATGCTCCACAAAGATATGTTGCGGTACTTTCTGTATAATTGTGTCATTTTAGAAATTACGTTTTTATCTGTATATAAATTTGGATATGTACGGACAACATATTCAGCAGCAATACAAATTTGAATCACATCATCCGATGCTGTCCACTAGTCCACCTGTCTCTAGTCCACCTTGTGATTTCCTATTTTGTAATTTTAATTTTGATGTTCCCACCAAAGCCAATGAACAAAAATCACATTTAGTTATTTTGATTAATTGCTTTACAATGTATCCAGTAATGTACATACACTACAACATCTTCTGCATATTCTGAGCAAAACCAAACAGATAGAAGATTGCTGTTTTTCATTTGCTGGATAGTTATTTTGCCGTTTATCAATAATATTATCAATGAAATTTTCCTCAGGTGAACAACTCGCTGTCAAGTGTATCACCGTAAAACTTTCGTGTCAGCAATTTCTGAAATGTTTGCTGCATTGGAAAGTGTTTGCATGCACCAAGAGCTTTTTGTAAGCAGCTTTAAATTGTTTACATGATGGATTATTATTACATCCACCACGATGTCCGATGACAGCACTGAAAAATGTTTCTAAATAGTTCTGTGAGACCTTGTATGTCATTAAAAAGTTAAGTTTTCCTGTGGCAAAAAGGAATTCAGCGAGAGCAACTGCGTTTTTGAGACAAATAATCATGCCAAGAAATCCCATCTTTATTTGGGATTCAAGAACTGGTTCTTTCCCGCATAAACTCTGCAAAAAACGCAGTATTTCTCTACTTTTATCTTCATTTCTCTTTTGTATTTTGATGCATTTTTACTATTTAATTTGCAAAGCAAATTATAACTGTTCAACAAATCGAACATGTCGTTTACTTCTTTGCAAAATATAGAAGTAGCACCAGAACCAGAAAATTCTGCAAGTATCATAAATCTTCTCGACAAAAAGATAGCGCATCTGCAACACTCTTGCTAAAAGTTTGTGTTGCAAGTTTCACTTTCATTTTTTCTTTTTGCCATTGAAGATGACGGTTGCAAATTCGTGGCAACGTGAAGACCTTCGGATTTTTGTAAAGCTACTAATTTTTCGAAATAATCCCACCGAATAGTCTCACCATTATGATTATATAAAACTTTTCTGTTACCTAGATTATTGCGAATTAATTTTATCATATAAACAGCATCAATAAAAATGTAATGCCAGCATCAATAAAAATTCGTTCATAGCCTACTGGATGAGGAAAAAATGGGACAATGTTCGTCACAGAATTTTTCAATATTACAGCATCCATTTCTTCAAACATCGAAATATTAACAGAAGTGCTATCCGTGATAATTGAAACAATTTTTATGTTATTCTCGTGTAGGGTTATTAAGCATTCCGTACATAAATTTGCACGTTCTTTTCCCGTCAATCCGCTGACAAAATAATACTCAATCGGTATTTTAAAGTGCATATTTATAGATGTAACTAAAAATACAAGCACGTGTTCGGCTTCAGGTAGCTTATCGCTTGGGTCTTTGCACCGATATCCATGAAGCCTGAATTAATCTCCATCAAGTTCGATGCATTTTCTCAAACTCATTTCGTCCGCTACAAGATTAAAAAATAGGCATTTGCCTTTCGATTGCGTAATTTCGACTTTCTCTTTAAGCGCAAGAATGACTCCTTTCGTAATTCTCTCTCCGGATCCAATTCCTTCAAAATGCTTTTTCTGTGGCACAGAAATAAAAAATATAGGTACATGAGTCAAAAAACACAAAAAATTTTCTGAGCATTACAATTATTCGAAAGCAAGATGGTTTTAAGTAAAGTGTAAAAGTTAAAACTTTTATGAAAACTTAACTGTCATTATTGAATGCCTGCTATAACTAAATTTGATTCTTAAGCACATAGATCGTAAGAGCACAGTTTTTTTAAAACAATGACAATAAACAAGTGAAGTTGCAAGAAAAAAGAAATAGAGTAGTTTTGGTGCTCAAAAAGTGAGCAGAGGTCAATTGACACATCAAGACGTCAATTAATATCAGTGTCAATCACTTCGATATTAACGATGCTGCTCACCTTAATGAGCGAGCGGTAGATCGTAAAGAAATGATATAAAATCATCAGAACAATAAAAAAGTACATACCGATGATAACAAAAATCAAAAATTGTAGGTACTGCATTTGGTTTGATAAACTTTCTCTTTCCATCTTCTGCCACTTTGTAGAAAAAGCATTTATTCTCAAAATGTTGGCTGCACAAGGTAGTCGATTTCTTTGGATTAAAATTGTTCAATCCATGTGTTTTATTCACACCAATTGCTTGATTTCATTATTCTGTACAAAAAGTATCAAGATAAGATTATCGAAAACTGAATGTTTTTCAAGATATTTTGTATTTTATGTCAAAATACTGTATCTTTCAAGCCTCATAAAATGTACTTTATGAAAAAACTTTATTATAGTGTTTTGGAAAGCTCTCGAGATAAGCTACAAGAATATGCAATATATCGGGTGTCCCATAAAAAAAATTCAAGATTACCTTGGTCTGACCTTGGCGACGCCATGCAAAGTTAAAATGATAAAATCAGTAAATAGACCTTTTTCAACCTTACAACTTTTGTCTGAAACATTTCTTTCTAAAATGTGTAATTTCCGAGATATTTAAAGATTTCCATACTTTTTGCTCACCTGTATACGTCATTGTAATATCAGCCTAAAGGTACATGCTCATGATGTCGCTCGTCGCTCATATTCAGCGACCACGGACTAAGGAATAGAGGGACGGAGCACAAGCTGTACCGGTGAGGCACGTTTGCGGCGGGGGGGGGGGGCCGCCATATTCGTTTAGTAATCACCACACATAGAACTCACTATTTGCGTACGTGTGAGAAATGAAAGTCAAATCCTGCGCACAATAAACAAAATAGAAATAGGAATAATTATTAAATATTATAAATAAGAAATTAGAATTATTTATTTTAAAAATAAAAAGAATAGAATAAATTAATGCGTGAATTAAGAAATAAGAATTGGAACTAATTAATATATTTTATTCTCTTGTTAGATGTAAAATAATTTCTCTTTTCAACAATAAACAACAATAACAACAATAACAACAATAATAAAACATAAAATCACCGCCTAACCTCTTTACACTTGTCACTCGTTATGTCTCGTGGCACCACTACACGAGTGTAACCATGTCACAGACACAGGATCTCTGTGTGAGAATCGCTACATCAATATGGCGGAAAGCAGTCCCCCCCGCATGCTTGAGTTACCATCCCCTCTCGCCTAAACTAGGACTTTAGACTCGGTCCCTCTATTCCTTAAGCGGGAAACACAGACTTTTGCATAATGCATAATACATATGCATAAGAAATTCGATTGGTCGAATTCCTTATGCACATGCTAACGGACCAATCAAATTTCTTATGCGTATGCGTTATGCATTATGCAATGGTCTGTGCTCCCCGCCTTAGTCCGTGTCAGCGACAAATGAGTCACGTGATTTCATATGTTGCTGACTTCAGGTGCCTTTTCATATGCAGCACGCTGCGGCAGCAAAAAGTCACGTGATTCAAATTTACTAAAAACTACTTCCACTGTACTTGCTGTTCGTGAAAAGGGATAACGGCAGCAACTTTAACCTTAAACTGTATCCAGTTTGTAATATCCATAATGTTTTACGATCAAACATTAAATCAGTGGCACAAAGAATGTGAGCATATAATTCACAAATATAATGTGGCAAGAAAGAGGCAAAAAATTGCGATTACGGCAACTGTTGGAGCAGTTGTAGCTTGGGCAATTGAAATTTAAAAAAAAAAGCGATGTTATAAAAAGAAACGTATTTGGGTAACAGAATTTCTTCAACAACGTCGACGATATGGATTTTACTATACAAGTTTACCCATATTAAAGTTAGAAGATTTACGCTTTCGAAACTATTTTCGAATGAGTACCACATAATTTGAAGAATTATTGCAATTAGTGGCCCCAAAGATTACTCGACAATATGCTATTCGTGAACCAATTGAAGAAGGACAACGATTATCAATATGTTTAAGGTAATATAATACAATATATGATACAATAAAATAAATATTTTTTAAAGACATGTTATAATTTTCTTGTGTCTACTATAGATATCTAGCAAGTGGAGATAGTATGACATCTATGTCTTATCAATATCTTGTTAGTTTGACAGCAGTATCAGAAATAATTTCGGAAACTTGTCAAGCCTTATGGGAAATATTATCACCACTTGTATTAGTTCCATGTAATGAAACTGAGTGGAAAGAAATTAGTCATGATTTTAATGAAAAGTGGAATTTTCCACATTGTATTGGAGCTTTAGATGGAAAGCATGTAGTCATACAGGTATAAGATATCAAAAAGTACTATATTTTTATGTATTATGTTTATATTTATTATATACTTTAATAAAAATTATTTTTATTGTAGTTAAAATATTGTAGTTAAAAAAAAGTAAAAATATTTGAAGATTAATTTATTTATACTTTGCAGAGTCCTGAGCATTCTGGTTCAATGTACTTTAACTATAAAAAAACTCACAGCATCGTACTCTTAGCAATGTGCGATGCTAATTATCTCTTTACTTTAGTTGATATTGGAGCATTTGGTCGTCAAAGCGATGGTGGTATTTTTAAACAATCTGAAATGGGCCGAAGGTTTACACAAGGAAAAATGAATGTCCCAGTTGCAGATGAAATTTATGAAGGAAGTTCTAAATATCCTTACGTAATAGTTGCAGATGAAGCGTTCCCACTAACTTCATATTTGATGCGTCCATATCCTGGCAGAAGTAAATTCACGACTGAGAAAAAGATTTTCAATTATCGATTATCCCAAGCAAGAAGAATGATTGAAAATACATTTGGTATACTCGCTGCACAATGGCGAATTTATAGAAAATCTACTATTGCTAAAGTCGATACTGTCGAAAAAATGGTAAAAGCGACAGTTCTGCATAATTGGTTGCGTAAGCAAAATCTATCAAGATCAGAAACATTTATAACACCTGAAATGGTTGATAGAGAAACGAATGATGGATCAGTTATAACGGGTACTTGGAGAAATATGATTGCAACTAATTCTGCTTTACATGACATTGCTCCTTGTTCTACACACACACATGCAAGAATAGCGGCAGATATTCGAAACAAATTTACAGATTATTTTAATGAAGAAGGAGCTGTTCCGTGGCAATTTGTACAAATTTATCAATAAAAAAAAATGGTACTTTAATATAATAAAAAGAAAGAAGGCTGACATTTTTTAATTAACTTTATAAAAAACTATTATTAAGTTGTATTATTAAGTTGTATTATTAAGTTGTAACAAAATAAAAAAATTGATACTTTTTCTAAATAGGTTTATTTATTCAAAAATGTACACAAGTATGATTAATAAAATATACTTTGTAAATACATAAAATCGTATAAGTAATCGCTAAATCATTAAAAATAAGTTATAGATATTTTTAATTAAATATCTTTGTAATCTCTGTAACATAGTAACTGATTTAGACTTTGAAACATAAGAACAAATAATCGCTAAATCATTAAAAATAAGTTATAGATATTTTTAATTCAATATCTTTGTAATCTCTGTAACATGGTAATCTATTTTAGACTTTTAAACACATAAGAACAAAAACTAAAATACTTTGTTATTCTCAAATTTGTTATAATACTTTGGTAAACAATAATACTGTTGTACATTGTTGCATCGTTTGCATAAAAGTCACAAAGAAGAAAGATGTAACATTTTTTCTCGAAAGAAAGACATTAATTCAAATATAAGAATATTTCTTTCCTTCTCTGGTAGCTTATCGAATTTGCATACCCATTATCAAGAACAAACCATCTACTTCATCTTGCTTAACTGGAGGTGGTAATGGTGGTACTTGAGTAGGTTCGGGGACAGTGCTAAATGCAGTAATTGCATCTGCAATTTTCTCAAGTGCAATACTTGATCCTGTGCCTTCTGGTAAGTTTGCTATCAATACAAAATAATACAGCTATATCTTTTATTTTTGTAAAAATATAAATATTAAAAACACAAAATACTTACAAGATCGACTTTTCTTTGGAACCGGTGGATTGTTTTCATTATTATCCTTATCATTTACAATATTTGAAGTTGTTCTGTAATAATATAATTATAACCGTTTAATTACAAATCAAAGTTATTTAATGTAAATATAAAGTTAAAATAATTTGAAACAAATGCATTTTTTAGAAATTACGTTTTTTTTAAAGACACATCACGCAAAAAAGCCAATTGATCGAAATATTTCCACTTTTTTTTCGCAGAAGATTGTCCTGATCCACTAGGCAATTTTTCTTCATTCACTTTACGATAATAACTATCTCGTAAAATTTTCCACCTTTTTGCAGCTTCTTTTGGACTTAAGCGACCTAAAATACACAAAGTACTTTAACAAAACTGTTAATTATCTTCATCATTAAATTATAAACATTTTTATATATTCACAGTGTTTGGTCAAGTAGATTCTGGCCGCCGTTATACGGATAGATCATCAGATTGCCACTACCTGTGAACGCCACATGAGGGCGCTGTGGTTGTTCGCTGCTCTTGTTAAGCACGGCCATGTTTTCTTATAACCCCCCCTCCCTACCTTCTCGACCAACTTGAATGTACGATCGCGTGCTTGGGCGTAGTTCGTTTTTTTTACAGTTCGCGGAAGAGTTTCGTGTGGTGTGAATTTTATACAGACCATTGTTTCAAGGTTAATAGATTGCAGGAATATCTGCCTTCATTACAGAATATTCCCCTCTGAGAGCAGAGGCAAACCATTACAGAATAGTCCCCTATGAGAGCAGAGGTACACAATCACAATTCCATTCCCCTCTGAGAGCAGAGACTGAACATTACAGTCACGTTCCCCTCTGAGAGCAGAGGTACACAATCACAATTCCATTCCCCTCTGAGAGCAGAGACAGAACACTCCAGTCACAATTCTCTCTGAGAGCAGAGGTAGAATTACAGCAACTTTCCCCTCTGAGAGCAGAGGTGGCTCACTGTGATTCAGATCTAAGATAGAAGAGTAAACGTTATATGATTTGTGCCAGATAGATTCGCAGCAGGTAACCAAATCCTTAAGACATAGGGATCCAATAATTGTTTACGTATTTTAATCAAGACATTTTCATTTGTCCTTTTCATCTTAAACCAAGACTCATATTCAGTTAATTTTACAGCAAAGTGTTTTCTCTTTTTGTTAATACGTTATTTTCTTGGTTGTTGCAAGAAAGGAAAGATATCAATAAAGTTATTTACAGAGTAAAATTCTTACATTCAGAATTTTGTACACACCATCTCCTATCCCTCAACACACAGATTATTCAATATCACACTTTTAATACCTTGCAGAGCTTCTGAAACCGCTTCCCATGCTTCGCTAATTATAGCTCTATTACGTTGTGCTAAGGGTAAACAATAATTATATAATGCTTCCCGCTTTGAAACCTCTTCTATAAGCAATTCTTCTACTTCCGTTGAATCAGGAGAATTATTAAGTGAGCTATTTCTATTCATTTCCACTAACGGAGGACGAATTGATTCATCAAGCACATGTTCATGCATACGACTCGATGGATTATCAAGTACGATGCTTTCTACACCATTATTCATAGCACTTCGTCGTATTATTTTTCCATTATCTATATAAAACATCATTATATATAATTATACTATTTATCTTAATTATCAAAAATGTACATATTATTTTTGTGTTTACTTACCGCATACTGGATACAAATATCTGTTATTATCAATGATAAAGTGTTCATATCCTTCCAAGCATCCATGACTTGAAATTAACGATTCTTCTATTATTTCCTCACAAATTCCACAAGTATTAACAAGTATTATCTAAAACAAAAATTAATTAATAGTTAACGTATTTATGGTATTGTTAAACACAAAGTATGTGTAATTTTCCATTAAACGACTTAAAAGACAGAAAAGCAAAATCACTAAAAGTTTTTATACAGGATAAACTCTACTTGTTTTAAGATCATTTTATAATAATTAAGCTTTAAAAGATAATTGATTGATGATGAAGACAATAATTGCGATCCATCATTTACGTTCTTGATGTGAACAGATCGAGGTTATGACTTGCTATTGTGTATTAATCTCATTAGTGTGCTTACTGAAAATAATTAATTAATCATAAATACGTTTCTTTACCTCATCCGAAGCCATTCTTTCGTTTATTCTTGACTGATATAATACTGTATAATATTCATACACAAGTGCACAAATACAAACATATGTGTTTTCTCAGTTTTGCTGTTCGTTTGGTTCAACTTCAAAAAAGCGTATTCTAGTAAGATGTATTTTTCGCCGGAAATGTGTCATCGATTCTAGTTACTTTCTAAAATGCTGCTGCTTTTTACTGCTCATGAAATGTTACCTTTCGACTGTCGTTCGTGTAAACAGACTAGCGATAAATTTTTGATGATTGAATTAACGCAGGAACGCTATTCTGTACTTGCCTACCGACATCGGTTGGTGTCGTTCATTAGGGCTATCGCACACAAAATGCATAGCGTTGCATAAACATAACATAAGACCGCTGGACCAATGCGCATTTTATGTAAATCAATATGGCGACTTTTTTCTAGGTGTTTATTGGTCCAGCGGTCTTATGTTATGTTTATGCAACGCTATGCATTTTGTGTGCGATAAGCGGGAAACACAGACTTTTGCATAATGCATAATACATGTAGGGGATCAGGTGAGAATCAGGGAGCGAAGAATTAATCGAGTGAACACTTTCGTCTTGTATTGAGAAAGATAAGAACAGACTTTATTTTCTTACATACTGCCACGTCTATCTCTTGCGCGACTCGAGTTTCTACTGCTCAAATCAGCGCTACGTTTACCCTCTCTCCCTCCGCTCACGTGTCACTAACGCCTCCTGGCCCAGGATCCCACATACATATGTCGACCAATCGAATTTCTTATGCACATGCTAACGGACCAATCAAATTTCTTATGCATATGCGTTATGCGTTATGCAATGGGCTGTGCTCCCCGCCATAGCCCTTAACGACGATCATCGGTTGTACGACCGACAAGAATGATGTGCACCTATTCTCGACATGGACATTACCGACCGTCGACGATGCAACCGACGAATTTCAACTTGCGATGCTATATGAAATTCAATTCGTCAGAAAGTGATCCCACCATCAAAAACTACAGAGGAATGGCTACATCTTGCTAAAGAATTTGAAGAGGTGGAATTTTAATCATTGCATAGGAGCAATTGACGACAAACATGTTATTATTGAGGTAATGTTATTGATCAGTTTTACGTATCCCATACAGCACAAAATATTCTATGAACATCCATAGAATATTTTATGAATATTTGAATATTCTACGAATGTCCTAGAATGTTTAGAATATCTTGTGCTGTATAGGATTTATCATTGGAGATTATAAAACTGATATCTAAATAAATATTCTTTTTTTCAGTGTCTAAATGCAGGATCATCTTATTATAACTATAAGAATAGTCACAGTATTGTGCTCCTAGGAATTTGTGACGCACACTATATCTTTATGTTCGTCGAGTTTGGTCGTCGCAGTGATGATGGAATTTTTAGAGACTCAAAGATGGGTCTGAGTATGATACCAAGGTCTGTAAATTGAGGAACGGACTAGGTAAGGTCGTCGCATGGTCCGCCATTTTTGAGCCTGCGAGTTTGTGTTGGTGTATACTAATATAGCTATTAATTGTGTGAGAGAGTAAAACACGTCCTAACATAACCTATACATAAAACGAGAACAA
This sequence comes from Crematogaster levior, assembly GCA_901521435.1. Taxonomy (NCBI): domain Eukaryota; kingdom Metazoa; phylum Arthropoda; class Insecta; order Hymenoptera; family Formicidae; genus Crematogaster; species Crematogaster levior. Next base: position 97,998 of record CABEGB010000714.1, read on the forward strand.
TTAATTTGTATTTAAATTAACATTATTTGGTTAATCAGGAGGTCGATTGTGTATCACATAACTTGCTCACTTTTATAATTTTCACCCACAAGTAACATGATACACAATCAAATACCCCCTGCTGAGCCTCAGTCACCGCCATTTTCGTGCCAAATCGGTGAAGTGGATGCGACGACCTTACCTAGTCCGTTCCTCCATCTACAGACCTTGTATGATACTATATACAATTATATTAATTCTGATATTTTTATTCTAGTAAATATGTATTTAAAAACCTGTATTTCTTTATTATACTTACATCTTCCATGTTCAAATTAATTATCACTGATTATTGCACGAGAGCGATGTTGCTAAAAGTTCGATTCAATTCATATATGTAATACTCCTATATTGCTAGAAGAGTGTCGATCTCAGTCCAAACATTACGGTACAGACGTATAATAATCTCTTTCTCGCGCACGGTTCAGCTGCTTTGTGCGCATGCGCTAACAGCGTTAAGGCGTAATCACACTACAGGTTGCGAGCTCGGTTGCGGTTGGCGTTACTGTTGAGCATTGAAAATCAACCAATCAGTGAGAAGCAGTTTGCCGGTTAGGTTACAGCATATATGTATAATACTACTATATTGCTAGTCACGTATCTTCCCAATAAGCGGCATGAGCGTTGAGGGAGCGAGATAGAAAATACGGTACGCATGCGCATGTGTGTCAAAGTACATGAACTGTACATGCGCAAACGTTCAATGTTGAACGCATGCGTCTACTAACTATGCGTACAGACATATATAAAGGCAGAAAGTAATATAAAAAAGTTGCGTTTATTATATAATACGACTTATTGAATTAATATTATGATAAGAAAAAATGTATAAATAAAAAAAAACGAGATACATCATCTGTTTCTTACAATCCGCAAACTTTAATCAATTTTTTTCGTATTTCTGCTTTCTTTGGAAATCTAAAAATAATAATTTAATTATTGTGTGTGAACAATCTGTATACTTAATCTCATTATTGTCATTAAATTTACTTGTGCAAAGAAATATTTTTAGCTTGCCCTGTTTGCCTTTTACTTTTACACTTGTAGCACGATCGCACCATTATTATTATTTTTTTATCACTTTTTATAACTTTTTATAACAAATAAAAGTAATAAAATCACAGTATTCTATACTTTGACAGAAGTATCAAGAATTACACGATTTTATTAGGATTAAGCTGGCTTAACGCGAGCATGCGCATTTGCGTCAAAGTACACGAATTGTGGGAGTGAGAGGTTGATATATGTCTGTCCCGTGATGATTTCGTCAGCTTTTCAGCAGTGTTGGCAATATAGTAGTATTACATATATGGGTTACAGGTTATAATTTAGACCTGAGTCTATTTTTCAATCTTAACGTTGCAACCGTAGCCAATAAGATTGCGAGAATCATAGTTCTAAATTATAACCTAATCTAACCTAAATTAGTGTACTGCTTTCACTGCTTATCGTTTTACTTTACGTTTTTCTTGATCAACTGCTAAAAACAATATTAGACACGCAGATGAAAGCCTACGTTTTCGTTCTTTTATAATTATTTCATTTATATTTGACATAACGACACTATTGACCGGCATGGTTAATCAACAATAACCACGCTGGTATTGCCAACCAGGTGATTGATCAATCTGAACTGTTAACCGTAACCCCAACCCGCAACCGAGCTCGCAACCTGTAGTGTGATTACGCCTTTAGGCAGACGCAACTTGGAGATCGATTGTGTATCTTTGTCGACTTTCCTCGCCTCTCGTATTTTCATTTCACATGAAAAAATATGCGCGATTGGCTATAAGCGTAGTGAAAATGCGATATCCCTAGGCTCACGAGAGTGAAAATCAGATGTGAGATGTGAGTGCGAGCACAGCAGATAGCCAAAGGTCCGGGTAAAAACGAGACCATTCGTCTTTGCTTTGATTACCGACGCATTTCGCCCCTGGTTTGAGTCCAGGCTAAAGATTTCGCCCCTGGTTTGAGTCCGGACTAAGTATATCCGATTTTATCGACCCATTTCGCCCCTGGTTTGAATCCAGGCTAAAGATTTCGCCCCTGGTTTGAGTCCGGACTAAGTATATCCGATTTTATCGACTCATTTCGCCCCTGGTTTAAATCCAGGCTAAAGATTTCGCCCCTGGTTTGAATCCGGACTAAGTATATCCGATTTTATCGACATATTTCGCCCCTGGTTTGAGTCCGGGCTAAAGATTTCGCCCCTAGGTTCGAGTCCATGCTAATTAACTACGAGACGAGAGAAAGAGAGGTGAGAGATTTATAATTTTCTCCTTCGCACGCCGTATATCGATAGCAAATATTTCAAATGATCGGAGTCGAGAATACCGATTTTCTTTTCCTCTAGTTCAAGATTTTTGTTGCGTTATTAATTAATTAAATAATAAAGAAATTTAAACTTTTGTGGAAATTGGCAATTTGTTATTAATTTAAGACTTTATTGATCTAACTCTTTTATTAAAATTATTACATGTATGACTTTTCAACTTGTAATTTAGATCCTTTTTAAGTAACTATTTATTACAGCAAATTGAATCACTAAATAAATATATACATACATATATACAATACACACACACACACACACCCATATATATATTGGTTTAAATATATATATATATATATATATATATATATATATATATATACATATATATTGGTTTAAAAATAATTTCATTGGATTAATATAATAAGATATAATAAGATATTTGCGATTAAAATCACACTAATAAGCACGATCCAGTGAGAAGAGATCTATCGAGTGGACATCGAATTGACGTCGAATTGATGTAAATTGCATCGATCGATATCAATTTGATATCGATTTGATGGTCATTTCTCACTGGGGATATAAATTGGATAATTTTTAACTAGATTAATCATATTTAATTAAAAGTAATCCGATTTATGTCGTGTTTGGTGTCATTTTAATCGTAAAAATGTCATTAATCCATTAAAATTATTTTCAAATCAATAAAATGCGAAATTAATGTTCTAGGTCTTATTTTATTCCATGTTTACTTTTCATAGATAAGCGAGCTCTTTAAAATCCTCGACGCTGGAGCGTGAGGAAAGCGAGAGCGAGAACAAATAAAGAGCAACGAGATCGGCCAACATCAAAGAGAGTGCCGAAGTCTCGACGCGAGCCTATCTTAATCTCCGATCTTTTGTATCATATTTCATCTTACTATAGAAAATAAAACTTTTACATTTCGCATTTTATCAGTCCAAAAATAATTTTAATGACTTACTGAGATTTTTGCGATTAAAATGACATCAAACACGACATAAATCGAATAATTTTTAATTAATAAATTAAATTGATAAATAATTAATATAGTTTGATTATATAATTCGATTTATGTCGTGTTTGGTACCATTTTAATCGCAAAAATCTCATTAATCCATTACAATTATTTTCGGACCGCTAAAATGCAAAATTTAAAAATTTTATTTTCTATAGTAAAATGAAATATAATACAAAAGATTGGAGATTAAGATAAGCTCGCGTCGAGACTTCGAAACTCTCTTTGATGTTGGCTCGCTTGCTCCTTACTCGTTCTCTCTCTTGTTTTCCTCGAGTTCCAGCATCGAAGGTCTTTAAAGAGTCCGCTTATCTGTGAAATGTAAATATCGAATAAAATGAAACCTAGAACATTTATTTCGCATTTTATCGATTTGAAAATAATTTTAATGGATTAATGACATTTTCACGATTAAAATGACACCAAACATGACATAAATCGGATTACTTTTAATTAAATATGTATGGTTAATCTAGTTAAAAATTATCCAATTTATATCCCCAGTGAGAAATGACCATCAAATCGATATCAAATTGATATCGATCGATGCAATTTACATCAATTCGACGTCAATTCGATGTCGACTCAATAGATCTCTTCTCACTGGATTGTGCTTATTAGTTTGTAATTTTAATCGCAAATATCTTATTAATGCAATGAAATTATTTTTAAACCAATATATATGTATATATATATATATATATTTATATATATATATATATGTATGTATGTATGTACGTATACAAATTTATAATGCGAAGATACGTCTGCGTCTTCTTCTAGCTGGCCGTGCGCCGAGCGCACACGTACACGGCTTTTTCCTTGTGTGTGCGTGATGTAGCGCGCACACGAGGAAAAGCCGTGTACGTGTGCGCTGGCTAGCTAGAAGAACGCAGACGTATCTTCCGTCTTCTTCTCTTCCTCTCGCTATAGCTGACACGCTTGGCGATCGAGATCGAGAATTATACTTCTTGCAAGGAGACAGTCGAGCTTGGAATTTAGTTGAATATCATATATGTTTTTTTATACTCTTCCTACTAATATACCAATATATTTACTTTCTTTCAACGTGTCTTTAAATAATTTATGCAATACATTAAAATTAAACGTATATTAATATCATTAAAAAAATTATATTTATATATTTTTTAAGGATTAATATAGGTTTAATTTAATATGTTGCATAAATTATTTAAAGACATTAAAAAAAAAAGAAAAAAAGAAAAGTTTCGAACTCGAGATCTCCAGCGTTCTAGCCGCTCGACTTGCTAACACGACCACACTTATTGCTTTGGAAGGAGGTATATCGAATCGGTAGATTATGTACTGACTTTACTTTTACTTCTTGGAAAATAATGGTACGAGTTATTGTACCATGTATTATATTAGTACGAGGGGTATCACTATGTTATATAACTGATACCCCTCGTACTAATATAATACATGGTACAATAACTCGTACCATTATTTTCCAAGAAGTAAAAGTAAAGTCAGTACATAATCTACCGATTCGATATACCTCCTTCCAAAGCAATAAGTGTGGTCGTGTTAGCAAGTCGAGCGGCTAGAACGCTGGAGATCTCGAGTTCGAAACCTTTCTTTTTTTTTTTTTTTTTTATGTCTTTAAATAATTTATGCAATATACTAAATTAAACCTATATTAATCCTAAAAAAATATTATATAAATATAATATTTTTTATATCTTAATAAAAAAATATTATATAAATATAATATTTTTTATGATCTTAATATAGGTTTAATTTTAATATATTGCAAAAATTATTTAAAGACACGTTGAAAAAAAGTAAATATATTAGTAGGAAGAGTATAAAAACATATATGATATTCAACTAAATTCCAGGTGGAAAGCTCGACCGTCTCCCTGCAAGAAATGTTATTCTCGATCTCGATCGCCAAGCGTGTCAGCTATGGCAAGAGGGAGAGAAGGAGACGGAAGATATGTCTGCGCTCTTCTAGCTAGCTGAGCGCACACGTACACGGCTTTTTCCTGTGTGTGCGAGGTAGCGCGCACACGACGAAAAGGCCATGTCCGTGTGCGCTCAGCTAGCTAAAAGAGTGCGGACATATCTTCCGTCTCCTTTTCTTTCTCTCGCTGTAGCTGACACGCTTGGCGATCGAGATTCGAAAACCATATTTCTTACAGGGAGACGGTCAAGCTTCCCACCTGGAATTTAGTTGAATATCATATGTTTTTATACTCTTCCTACTAATATACTAATATATTTACTTTTTTAATTAATATATTAAAATTAAACCTATATTAATATCATAAAAAACATTATATAAATATAATATAAAACATAAAAAAATATACATAAAATGTACATAAAAAATAAACATAAAAAATATTATATTTATATAATATTTTTTGATATTAATATAAGTTTAATTTTAATATATTAATTTAAAAAATAAATATATTAATATAATATTAGTATATTAGTAGGAAGAGTATAAAAATATATATGATATTCAACTAAATTCCAGGTGAGAGCTTGACCGTCTCCCTGTAAGAATAATGGTTTTCGAATCTCGATCGCCAAGCGTGTCAGCTACAGCGAGAGAAAGAAAAGGAGACGGAAGATATGTCCGCACTCTTTTAGCTAGCTGAGCGCACACGGACATGGCCTTTTCGTCGTGTGCGCGCTACCTCGCACACACAGGAAAAAGCCGTGTACGTGTGCGCTCAGCTAGCTAGAAGAGCGCAGACATATCTTCCGTCTCCTTCTCTCCCTCTTGCCATAGCTGACACGCTTGGCGATCGAGATCGAGAATAACATTTCTTGCAGGGAGACGGTCGAGCTTTCCACCTGGAATTTAGTTGAATATCATATATGTTTTTATACTCTTCCTACTAATATATTTACTTTTTTTCAACGTGTCTTTAAATAATTTTTGCAATATATTAAAATTAAACCTATATTAAGATCATAAAAAATATTATATTTATATAATATTTTTTTAGGATTAATATAGGTTTAATTTAGTATATTGCATAAATTATTTAAAGACATAAAAAAAAAAAGAAAAAAAGAAAGGTTTCGAACTCGAGATCTCCAGCGTTCTAGCCGCTCAACTTACTAACACGACCACGCTTATTACTTTAAAAGTAGGTATATCGAATCGGTAGATTACGTACTGACTTTATTTTTATTTCTAGAAAAAGAATGGTACGAGTTATTGTACCATGTATTATATTAGTAGGAAGTATTAGTTATGTAACATATTGATACCCTTTCTACTAATATAATACATGGTACAATAACTCGTACCATTATTTTTCTAGAAATAAAAATAAAGTCAGTACGTAATCTACCGATTCGATATACCTAAAGTAATAAGCGTGGTCGTGTTAGTAAGTTGAGCGGCTAGAACGCTGAAGATCTCGAGTTCGAAACCTTTCTTTTTTTCTTTTTTTTTTATGTCTTTAAATAATTTATGCAATATACTAAATTAAACCTATATTAATTCTTAAAAAATATTATATAAATATAATTTTTTTAATGATATTAATATAGGTTTAAGTTTAATGTATTGCATAAATTATTTAAAGACACGTTGAAAAGAAGTGAATATATTAGTAGGAAGAGTATAAAAATATGTATAAAAATATATATAATATTCAACTAAAATCCAGGTGGAAAGCTCGACCGTCTCCTTGCAAGAGATATAATTTTCGATCTCGATCGCCAAGCGTGTCACCGAGAGGGAGAGACGGAGACGGAAGATATGTCTGCGCTCTTCTAGTTGGCCGAGCGCCAAGCGCACACGTACATGGCTCTTTCCTCGTGTGCGTGATGTAGCGCGCACACAAGGAAAAAACCGTGTACGTGTGCGCCCGGCGCTCGGCTAGCTAGGAGAACGCAGACGTATCTTCGCATTATAAATTTGTATACATACATACATACATATGTACGTACACATATATATATGTGTGTGTTGGCTTAAAAATAATTTGATTGGATTAATAAGATATTTGCAATTAAAATCACAGTGATAAGCACGATCCAGTGAGAAGAGATCTATCGAGTCGACATCGAATTGACGTCGATTTGATGTAAATTGCATCGATCGATATCAATTTGATATCGATTTGATGGTCATTTCTCACTGGGGATATAAATCAGATAATTTTTAACTAGATTAACCATACATATTTAATTAAAAGTAATCCGATTTATGTCGTGTTTGGTGTCATTTTAATCGTGAAAATGTCATTAATCCATTAAAATTATTTTCAAATCAATAAAATGCGAAATTAATGTTCTAGGTCTTATTTTATTCCATGTTTACTTTTCATAGATAAGCGAGCTCTTTAAAATCCTCGACGCTGGAGCGTGAGGAAAGCGAGAGCGAGAACGAATAAAGAGCAAGCGAGATCGGCCAACATCAAAGAGAGTGCCGAAGTCTCGACGCGAGCCTATCTTAATCTCCAATCTTTTGTATCATATTTCTATTTACTATAGAAAATAAAACTTTTACATTTCGCAGTTTATCAGTCCAAAAATAATTTTAATGGATTAATGAGACTTTTGCGATTAAAATGACACCAAACACGGTATAGATCGGGTAATTTTTAATTAGATTATAATCAAGATGTTAATTACTTATCTAATTAAAAATTATCCGATCTATACCGTGTTTGGTGTCATTTTAATCGCAAAAGTCTCATTAATCCATTAAAATTATTTTTGGACTGATAAACTGCGAAATGTAAAAGTTTTATTTTCTATAGTAAAAAGAAATATGATACAAAAGATTGGAGATTAAGATAGGCTCGCGTCGAGACTTCGGCACTCTCTTTGATGTTGGCCGATCTCGTTGCTCTTTATTTGTTCTCGCTCTCGCTTTCCTCACGCTCCAGCGTCGAGGATTTTAAAGAGCTCGCTTATCTATGAAAAGTAAACATGGAATAAAATAAGACCTAGAACATTAATTTCGCATTTTATTGATTTGAAAATAATTTTAATGGATTAATGACATTTTTACGATTAAAATGACACCAAACACGACATAAATCGGATTACTTTTAATTAAATATGATTAATCTAGTTAAAAATTATCCAATTTATATCCCCAGTGAGAAATGACCATCAAATCGATATCAAATTGATATCGATCGATGCAATTTACATCAATTCGACGTCAATTCGATGTCCACTCGATAGATCTCTTCTCACTGGATCGTGCTTATTAGTGTGATTTTAATCGCAAATATCTTATTATATCTTATTATATTAATCCAATGAAATTATTTTTAAACCAATATATATGTATATATATATATATATATATATATATATATATGGGTGTGTGTGTGTGTGTGTATTGTATATATGTATGTATATATTTATTTAGTGATTCAATTTGCTGTAATAAATAGTTACTTAAAAAGGATCTAAATTACAAGTTGAAAAGTCATACATGTAATAATTTTAATAAAAGAGTTAGATCAATAAAGTCTTAAATTAATAACAAATTGCCAATTTCCACAAAAGTTTAAATTTCTTTATTATTTAATTAATTAATAACGCAACAAAAATCTTGAACTAGAGGAAAAGAAAATCGGTATTCTCGACTCCGATCATTTGAAATATTTGCTATCGATATACGGCGTGCGAAGGAGAAAATTATAAATCTCTCACCTCTCTTTCTCTCGTCTCGTAGTTAATTAGCATGGACTCGAACCTAGGGGCGAAATTTTTAGCCCGGATTCAAACCAAGGGCGAAATGTGTGGGTAAAATCGGATATACTTAGTCCGGACTCAAACCAGGGGCGAAATCTTTAGCCCGGATTCAAACCAGGGGCGAAATGTGTGGGTAAAATCGGATATACTTAGTCCGGACTCAAACCAGGGGCGAAATCTTTAGCCCGGATTCAAACCAGGGGCGAAATGTATCGATAAAATCGGATATACTTAGTCCAGACCCAAACCGAGAGAGATAACTTCGTTCGAAAACCTGATCTGCTTTATCTTAGAAACGTAGTTACTGTATTGACCGCTACGAAAACTACTGTATGGCGCTGAAACCAGTGAGAAGTGCTGGTCTCGCCTTAACAGGGACCATTGGCTATCTGTCTATTAATCTGTGGTGCGAGCAATGGTCGAATGTTTGTATATCATAACCAAGTACGATCGGCTGTGTTTTAATATTATTTTTATCATTATAATTCATTATAATTTGAAAATAATGAACGTTACTGAGAAACAAAAAGACTTCATGATCCGTTTCATGCAACAACACCCCGATTTTGGACGGGGTCGTCTAAGATATAACAAAGAAAATAAGCGAAAAAGTATTATGCATATTATTATTATATTTAAATTTATATACAAGGTGTCCCAGAACTGGTCCTATCTCTGTCCTATCTCTCTCATTTTCTTTTATCATCAGCAATATAACCAAATCCATTTTTTATACGCTGGCTTTGTGAGACTGCACAATACGATGCAAATTTGACACAATTTGACTGAATTCGACATCTAAATACTTGTCGAATAATCTCACGCGAAATAATTCGCATTTTCACTATAGTGAAATTTACACAATCAAGTGAATATTCACTTTGTTATTTTCACTAGGTTTTGAAGTACACAATCGACCCCCTGGTAATGTTTTTTCTTTTCGTGTTCTTTCCATCTTATTTTCTAATGCTTAACCTCTCCCTCACACTCACTCAATAAACGCACCTGCACATAACGAGGCTTGACCGTCTGCCCATATTTGGAATTCGTGCATCTCTCTTTTATGGGGCTCGATCCTCTCATTGTGAAGATACGGCGGAGTTAGCAATATAGGAAAATTACATATATGATTCAATCCAACTTTTCAGAAGCGTTGCTAGCGACAAGAAAGCAGACAAAAGTGGGGAAAAATTCGGTCATGTGATCACTCATCGCTGCGACAAGCGACATCATGAAATCACAGATTAATAAACAGATAGTCAATGGTCCCTGTTAAAAGGATGCTGGAGTCGTCTGTTTTACCTACAAAATTACTAGAATTTTCTAACACACGGCATTTTATATTGGCTGTATAGAATTAAAAATCCTTTTCCAGGATTAAAGTATACACCTAAACAAAGTGCGCTTGCCTCCTATATTCATTGAAAAAGAAAAAAGTAATAAAAAGTATAAATTTACATATCCATTTACCGACTTTCTGAATTAACATGGCGTCTCGACCTGTCAACTCGTGAAAATATTCGCTTCGTATAAAAGTTATGTAGCTTTTATGCACAAAACAATACCCAAGCGCACTGTAGACGGCCCAGTAGAACATTGTAAAATTGTATAAACTGAGCCCAGTAGTCTAATTAATAAATGCCATGTGTTAGAAAATTTCAGTCCCTGTGCGCCCGAAATATCGATAAAACAGAGTGAAAAAAGGTACAAATTTAGTTCATAGATATTGTAGTAGAGGGTGTTGCAATCAGGAACAAAAATCGCACATCACGCACACGAGGAAAAAGCCCATGTACGTGTGCGCTCGGCGTTCGGTTAGCTTCGGATAGTAGCGCAGACATATCTTCCGTCTCCTCTCTCTCTCTCTCTCTCGCTACGGCTGACACGCTTGGCGATCGAGATTCGAGAACTATTATTTCTTACAAGGAGATGGTCAAGCTCCCTGAGATTTAGCTAAATTTCAGTATGTTGTTACATACTGATAGCTCTCCTACTAATATAAAATATGGTACAATAACTCGTACCATTATTTTACAAGAAATAATTGTAAAGTCAATTATGTACGTAATCTACCGATTCGATAAACCTACTTTTCAAGCAATGAGCGTGGTCGTGTTAGTAAGTCGAGCGGCTAGAACGCTGGAGATCACGAGTTCGAAACAATCCTTTTTTTTCTATTTCTTTAAAAATTTTTTTTTTATTTCTTTTTTTTTTAATGTGTCTAAATAATTTATTATGCAATATATTTAACCTATATTAATCGTTAAAAAATATTATATTTATATAATAAAATTATATATAATTATAATATTTTATATTTTATTTTATAATGTTTTATTTTTTTAATATTACATTTCATTGCTTGAAAAGTAGGTTTACCGAATCGGTAGATTACGTACATGACTGACTTTACAATTATTTCTTGTAAAATAATGGTACGAGTTATTGTACCATATTTTATATTAGTAGGAGAGGTATCAGTATGTAACAACATACTGAAATTTAACTAAATCTCAGGTGGGAAGCTTGACCATCTCCTTGTAAGAAATAATAGTTCTCGAATCTCGATCGCCAAGCGTGTCAGCCGTAGCGAGAGAGAGAGAGAAGGAGACGGAAGATATGTCTGCGCTCTTCTAGCTAGCTGAGCGCACACGTACATGGCTTTTTACTCGTGTGCGCGCTACATCACGCACACGAGGAAAAAGCCGTGTACGTGTGCGCTCGGCGCTCGGCCAGCTAGAACACGGACATATTTTCGCATTATAAATTTTTATACATACATACATACATACATACATACATACGTACTTATATATATACAGGGTGTCCCATTATAAAACATCCAGTCGAATATTTCGAAAACCAAGCCCGGGAGAGAAAAATTTTTCAGACAAAAGTTATTTGGTTTCGAGGGGCCCATAAGATGATACCATTGGTTTGACCTTGAAGAATTATTTGAAAGTTACATGAAAGTCACCTCAATTTTTTTAAATGGCATCCCCTATTTTTTATTACATATTCTTGTAGCTGACTTCAAGAGCTTTCCAAAACACTATAATAAAGTATTTTTTTATTAAGTATTTTCCGAGTTATAAAGCTTGAAATAATTTCATAATTTTACATAAACTGTAAAATATCTCGTAAAATATTTACTTTTCGATGACCTTACCTCAATACTTTTATGCACAGAATAATGAGAGGAACCAATTGGTGTCAAGAAAACACATAGTTGTTTTTAAGAAAAAATATGTAATTGTTAGTTACAAATTGCATATTTTTTCTTAAAAACAACTATGTGTTTTCTTGACACCAATTGGTTCCTCTCATTATTCTGTGCATAAAAGTATTGAGGTAAGGTCATCGAAAAGTAAATATTTTACGAGATATTTTACAGTTTATGTAAAATTAAGAAATTATTTCAAGCTTTATAACTCGGAAAATACTTCATGAAAAAATACTTTATTATAGTGTTTTGGAAAGCTCTCGAGGTCAGCTACAAGAATATGTAATAAAAAATAGGGGATGCCATTTAAAAAAATTGAGGTGACTTTCATGTAACTTTCAAATAATTCTTCAAGGTCAAACCAATGGTATCATCTTATGGGCCCCTCGAAACCAAATAACTTTTGTCTGAAAAATTTTTCTCTCCCGGGCTTGGTTTTCGAAATATTCGACTGGATGTTTTATAATGGGACACCCTGTATATATATATATATATATACATATATATATACATATATATATATATATATATTGGTTTAAAAATAATTTCATTGGACTAATAAGATATTTGCGATTCAAATCACACTAATAAGCACGATCCAGTGAGATCTTCGAGTCGACATCGAATTGACGTCGAATTGATGTAAATTGCATCAATCGATATTAGTTTGATATCGATTTGATGGTCATTTCTTACTGGGGATATAAATTGGATAATTTTTAACTAGATTAACCATACATATTTAATTAAAAGTAATCCGATTTATGTCATGTTTGGTGTCATTTTAATCGTGAAAATCTCATTAATCCATTAAAATTATTTTTAAATCAATAAAATGAAAAATAAATGTTCTAGGTTTCATTTAATTCGATGTTTACTTTTCATAGATAAGTGAGCTCTTTAAAATCCTTCGATGCTGGAGCTTGAGGAAAGCGAGAGAGAGAACGAGTAAGGAGCAAGCGAGATGGCCAACATCAAAGAGAGTTCCGAAGTCTCGATGCGAGCTTATCTTAATCTCCAATCTTTCGTATTATATTTCATCTTACTATAGAAAATAAAATTTTTACATTTCGCATTTTGTCGGTCCAAAAATAATTGTAATGGATTAATGAGATTTTTGCGATTAAAATGACATCAAACACGACATAAATCGAATAATTTTTAATTAATAAATTAAATTGATAAATAATTAATGTAGTTTGATTATGTAACTCGATTTATGTCGTGTTTGGTGTCATTTTAATCGCAAAAATCTCATTAATCCATTGCAATTATTTTCGGGCCGATAAAATGCGAAATGTAAAAATTTTATTTTCTATAGTAAGATGAAATATAATACGAAAGATTGGAGATTAAGATAGGCTCGCGTCGAGACTTCGGAACTCTCTTTGATGTTGGCCATCTCGCTTACTCCTTACTCGTTCTCTCTCTCGCTTTCCTCAAGCTCCGGCATCGAAGGATTTTAAAGAGCTCACTTATCTATGAAAAGTAAACATCGAATTAAATTAAACCTAGAACATTTATTTTTCATTTTATTGATTTAAAAATAATTTTAATGGATTAATGAGATTTTCACGATTAAAATGACACCAAACATGACATAAATCGGATTACTTTTAATTAAATATGTATGGTTAATCTAGTTAAAAATTATTCAATCTATATCCCCAGTAAGAAATGATCATCAAATCGATATCAAACTAATATCGATTGATGCAATTTATGTCAATTCGATGTCGACTCGATAGATCTCTTCTCACGTGCTTATTAGTGTGATTTTAATCGTAAGTATCTTATTAATCCAATGAAATTATTTTTAAGTCTATATATGCAGGGTGTTTGATAATTCGAACGTCAACCGTAAAATGCAAGTAGAGTAGGTTAAATTGTAGAAAAGTCCTGTATCATTTTGCGATTTTCGTAATAATTAATGAGATATTTGTTGCCAAGGATTTATAATCGCCGCGCCACACGACACATACAGAGCGCGCTAGTAGAGCACTGCAGGCGCAACTTCAGAACACACACACACACCCGGCTCTCACGCACCTTCTTAACAGGCATCACATCCTGTATCATTACGTTCTTACTGTGTAATTGAAATATACATTATATTGTGTAATTCTGGTCTCATTCATTCACGAGCTAAGGGACACAACAGTGGCGACGAGGATATATATTTATTTTTTTTTATTCTATCATCCACGTCTTCTGACATCACATCGTATTCGCTCTCAACGACAAGATGTCGAACATCGCGGAAGTTCTTCAGGCCTTCCTTCATCAACAGCAAGCACAATCAGCGGCCCAGCAAGAATTCTTCCTCAAACAGCAACATGCGTTTGCCGAAAGACTTACAGCCGTCCTTGCATCAACATCTCATACAGAAATGAAGATGGAATCGCTCGCAAACGGTATTTCAGAATTCAATTACGATGCAGAAAGCGGATTAACATTCGATGCCTGGTACACTCGTTACGAAGGGCTTTTCAACATCGATGCTAAGAATCTCGATGATGCCGCCAAAGTGAGGTTATTGCTACGCAAGCTAAGTACAATATGCCACAAACAATACGTTGATTACATTCTTCCTCGCGAGCCTAAAGATTTCTCATTCATAGATACAGTCTCTCGACTCAAACAAATGTTCGGCAAAAAAATCTCCCTATTCAACCAAAGATATAATTGCATGAACACAACCAAGTCTTCTCAGGAAGATTTTGTAGCTTATGCGGCACGAGTCAATAAGAAATGCGAGGAATTTCAAATTTCACAAATTAAAGCAGATCAATTTAAATGCCTAATTTTTGTCTGTGGAATGCGTTCTCCTGCTGACGCTGAGATCCGTACTAAACTTCTTAACCTCATAGATTCAAAGTCAGACTCAATCACAATCGAGGATCTCACAACTCAATGTCAGCGCCTTATAAATCTCAAAACTGACATCTTTAATACAAAACTCAAAAGCGGGAACTGTGTTGCAGCTATCAAAAATCAGCCCCAACAAAACAAGACAGGGAAGTTCAACAAAAAAGGGAAGAAGGATCAACCACATCAAACTCAAGCACGCAAGAATCAGTCAATAGATTCAAATCAGACTCCTTCAACACCTTGTTGGTTTTGCGGCTCACTTCACTATTCAAAAGATTGCACTTACAAAAATCACAAGTGCCAAAAATGTAACAATATTGGTCACAAGGACGGATATTGCCATTCCGGCAAGAAATCAACCGCAAATTCTGTAACGAAGAAACCACAGCAACCACAGGCAAACCTTATTTCCGTAGTCAACCAGGTCAACACAGAGCCATTGCGGAAATACGTCAACGTAGAGATCAATTCTCAACCAGTGAAGCTCCAACTCGATACGGGCTCAGATATTACCATTATTTCCCAAGATACGTGGCATTCTCTTGGTCAGCCACCAGCTCAGGTATCTAAACACATTGCACGAGACGCTTCAGGTAATACCTTAAAAATTTTACATGAAATTGACTGCACGGTTTCTTTGAACAAACAAACTGAACAATTACGTTGTTTTATCACTTCCAACCCTGATCTAAATATCATTGGACTGGATTGGTTAAATAAATTCAATCTCTGGAACTGCTCATTCAACAACTTCTGCAATCACATTGCACATTCTCCTAGCGATACAAATAATTTGTTCATCAAATCTCTCAAGCAGAAGTTCCCTGAGATTTTCAAAACAGAGATGGGTCGATGCACAAAAACTAAAGTACAGTTTTATCTAAAGCCAGACGCTAGACCTGTTTTCCGTGCAAAGAGACCGGTCGCATACTCAATTCTACCGCTTGTCGACGCAGAACTAACACGTCTAGAACTAGCAGGTATTATTTCTCCAGTCAGTTACTCAGATTGGGCTGCGCCCATTGTTGTAGTCCGTAAAAAGAGTGGCGAAATACGCATCTGTGCTGATTTCTCTACAGGATTAAATAATTCCTTACAACCTAATCGGCATCCACTTCCACTTCCAGATGAAATTTTTGCCCAACTTGCAGGTTGTCGTTATTTCAGTCATATCGACCTTTCAAATGCCTTCTTACAAGTTGAAGTTGATGAACAATCACGACACCTTTTAACTATTAACACACATAAAGGACTCTTTGTCTATAACCGCCTACCCTTTGGTATCACTACCGCTCCAGGTGAATTTCAAGCCATTATCGATTCCATGACTGCAGGCCTTAAAAATGTCTTTGCTTATATCGATGATTTGGTCGTAGGGGGGGCAACTGAGCAAGAACATAATCAAAATTTATTTAAATTATTCGAACGCATCCAGTCCTACGGATTCCGTATCCGCCTTGAGAAATGCTCATTTTTCACGCAACAGATCAAATATTTGGGCTACATTATAGATGGTCAAGGCTTACGCCCGGATTCCCAAAAAGTTGCTGCCATAATTGACATGCCAATTCCTTCAAATCAATCAATGGTACGCTCATTCTTGGGTGCTGTCAATTATTACGGTCGGTTTATTCCGCAGATGCATTCTCTCAGACGGCCCCTCGACCAACTCCTTAAACAAAATTCACCTTGGAACTGGACTCGTCAATGTCAAGAGTCATTCGAGCAATTCAAACGGATTTTGCAATCCAACCTTTTGCTCACACATTATAATCCCAAGTACGAGATTATAGTTGCAGCTGACGCTTCAAACGATGGCATTGGCGCCTGCATTTTACACAAATTTCCAGATCACACAATTAAAGCCATTCGCCATGCTGCCCGCTCCCTTACAGAAACCGAAAAACGGTACAGCCAAATCGAAAAAGAAGGACTGGCTTTAATTTTTGCCGTTACTAAGTTTCATAAAATGATTTTCGGTAGACGATTTACTCTTCAAACAGACCATAAGCCGCTTCTCACTATTTTTGCTCTCAAAAAAGGCATCCCAGTTCATACGGCCAACCGACTTCAGCATTGGGCCCTCCAACTACTTGCGTACGACTTTCAGATTCAATACGTCAAAACATCTGAATTTGGCCATGCAGATATCTTATCCAGGTTAATCAATCAACAACACAAACCTGAAGAAGACACTGTTATCGCTTCAATTCAATTGGAAGAAGATATTACTGCTATCCTTCAAGATTCAATGCAGAAATTACCTATTACTTTCAGACATATTCAGAAAGCAACCAAGGCAGACTCTACCTTACAACAAGTAATCCAGTATACATTATCTAGTTGGCCACCATCCTTGGACGACCCTCAGCTTAAATCATTTTATCGTCGTCGAGAAGCCTTGTCAGTGACTCAAGATTGTTTAATGCTGCAAGATCGCGTTGTCATTCCTACACGTTATCAAAGTCAAATCCTTAAACAATTACACAAAGGTCATCCAGGAATACAGCGCATGAAGGCCATCGCTCGCTCACATGTATATTGGCCAGCAATGGACCTTCAAATAGAAAACATTGTCAAAACATGCAATAATTGCGCTTCAGCAGCGAGAACTCCAGTCAAAGTCCCTCTAGCAAGTTGGCCTTCTCCAACAAAACCTTGGGAAAGACTTCACATAGATTACGCTGGCCCTATCAACGGAGAATATTACTTCTTACTGGTGAATTCTTACTCCAAATGGCCGGAGATCTATCCAACCACATCTATCACAGCTTCAAAAACTGTTGAAATTCTTGCAGAAATTCTCGCTCGCTTTGGAATTCCAGATACCATTGTCTCAGACAATGGTACACAGTTTACATCTGAAATTTTCCAATCCTTCTGTACTTCCAACGGCATTACACACCTTCGTTCTCCTCCGTTTCATCCAAGCTCAAACGGACAAGCAGAACGTTTTGTAGACACCTTTAAACGAGGTATTCAAAAACTCAAGGCGGAGGAAAATATTCGGAAATACTTGCCCGTTTTCCTTCAACATTATCGGTCAACTCCAAACTCCAATGTTCCAAATAAGTTATCTCCAGCAGAAGCACTCCTGGGTAAGCCACTCAAAACGGTATTGGATCTACTCAAACCTCCACAAGCAAGTTCTTATCACAAGGACGAAAATAAGATCAAACAAGAACAACAGTACAATCAAAAACATGGTGTCAAGGCAAAACAATTTGAACCAGATGATTTAGTATATGTCAAAATATACAACAATAACAAATGGCAGTGGACTTCCGGGAAAATCATCGAACGCAGTGGTCAAGTATTATACAACGTACTTTTGGACACACAGGATCGATTAGTTAGATCACACGCAAATCAGCTGAGACTCAGAATCTCAAGCGAAGCTGAACAATGCGATCAGCAACTACCGTCAGATATCCTTCTAGACACCTTTGACATTTCAACCACAGGTGATCAACCACTTGGCGCGGAACCATCAAATACTCCTTCCACATCTACATCAGAAGATCACCCAGAAGCAGACAATCAGTCCGTTGACGCTCCAAGTCACACCGAAAATCCTCAACCAAGGACAGTACAGCCGAGGCGCTCCACCCGAAGAAGAATAGCTCCTTATCGATTCAAGGACTTCGTCCAACACTGAAAAGGGGAGATGTTGCCAAGGATTTATAATCGCCGCGCCACACGACACATACAGAGCGCGCTAGTAGAGCACTGCAGGCGCAACTTCAGAACACACACACACACCCGGCTCTCACGCACCTTCTTAACAGGCATCACATCCTGTATCATTACGTTCTTACTGTGTAATTGAAATATACATTATATTGTGTAATTCTGGTCTCATTCATTCACGAGTTAAGGGACACAACAATATTAATTAAAGAAGATCGACCAATACGCGCGAATCTAAGCGCGCGGCGAGAAGAGACAACCCACGATTATTGTGTAGCGTTTGAGTACGCGGGGAGAAGGAACAGCCTACCGTTATTGTCTAGCATTTTAGCGCGCGGGGAGAAGGGATAGCCACAACCATTGTTACGCGATTGTTTAGGCGCGTGACAAAGCGTTGCGAGAAGCGCGTAATACTAGAATACCGCGGCGACCGCCCCGAATTGTTCTCTCGCATTGTTTTGCATCTCTCTCTCTCTCTTTCTCTCCCTCTCGGTAGGCTGTTCCTTCTCCCCGCGCACTCAAACGCTACACAATAATCGTGGGTTGTCTCTTCTTGCCGCGCGCTTAGATTCGCGCGTATTGGTCGATCTTCTTTAATTAATATCTCATTAATTATTACGAAAATCACAAAATGATACAGGACTTTTTTACTCAGTTTAACCTACTCTACTTGCATTTTACGGTTGACGTTCGAATTATCAAACACCCTGTATATATATGTATCGATTCGATAAACCTATTTTTCAAACAAGGACCGTGGTCGTGTTAGTAAGTCGAGCGGCTAGAACGCTGGAGATCTCGAGTTCGAGACACTTCTCTTTTCTTTTTTTTTTTTTTTAATGTGTCTTTAAATAATTTATGCAATATATTAAATTAAACCTATATTAATCCTAAAAAAATATCATATAAATATAATATTTTTTGCGATATTTATATAGGTTTAATTTTAATATATTAATAAATTATTTAAAGACACGTTTAAAAAAAGTAAATATATTAGTATATTAGTAGGAAGAGTATGCAAACATATATGATATTCAACTGAATTCCAGGTGGAAAGCTTGACCATTTCCCTGTACGAAATATACTTCTCGAATCTCGATCGCCAAGCGTGTCAGCTATAGCGAGAGGGAGAGAAGGAGACGGAAGATATGTCTGAGCTCTTCTAGCTAGCTGAGCGCACACGTACACGGCTTTTTCCTGTGT
Organism: Crematogaster levior; assembly: GCA_901521435.1. NCBI lineage: Eukaryota > Metazoa > Arthropoda > Insecta > Hymenoptera > Formicidae > Crematogaster > Crematogaster levior. The sequence continues at coordinate 118,047 of CABEGB010000714.1, forward strand.
GTGCGAGGTAAGGTGCACACGAGGAAAATGCCGTGTACGTGTGCGCTCGGCGCTCGGCTAGCTAGAAGAATGCGTGAGAGAACGAGTGAAGAGCAAGCGAGATGGCCAACATCAAAGAGAGTTCCGAAGTCTCGACGCGAGCCTATCTTAATCTCCAATCTTCGTATCATATTTCATCTTACTATAGAAAATAAAACTTTTACATTTCACATTTTATTAATCCAAAAATAATTTTAGTGGATTAATAAGACTCTTGCGATTAAAATGACACCAAACACGGTATAGATCGGGTAATTTTTAATTGATTATAAGTAATTAACATCTTGATTATAATCTAATTTCTCATTTTAATCGCAAGAGTCTCATTAATCCATTAAAATTATTTTCAAATCAATAAAATGTGAAATAAATGTTCTAGGTTTTATTTTATTCCATGTTTACTTTTCATAGATATGCGAGCTCTTTAAAATCCTCGACGCTGGAGTGCGAGGAAAGCGAGGAAGAGAACGAGTAAGGAGCAAGCGAGATGGCCAACATCAAAGAGAGTTCCGAAGTCTCGACGCGAGCCTATCTTAATCTCCAATCTTTTGTATTATATTTCATCTTATTATAGAAAATAAAATTTTTACATTTTGCATTTTATCGGTCCGAAAATAATTGTAATGGATTAATGAGATTTTTACGATTAAAATGACACCAAACACGACATAAATCGAATAATTTTTAATTACATAATCAAACTATATCAATTATTTATGTAATTAAAAATTATTCGATTTATGTCGTGTTTGGTGTCATTTTAATCGTAAAAATCTCATTAATCCATTACAATTATTTTCGGACCGATAAAATGCAAAATGTAAAAATTTTATTTTCTATAGTAAGATGAAATATAATACAAAAGATTGGAGATTAAGATAGGCTCGCGTCGAGACTTCGGCACTCTCTTTGATGTTGGCCATCTCGCTTGCTCCTTACTCGTTCTCTCTCTCTCGCTTTCCTCGCGCTCCAGCGTCGAGGATTTTAAAGAGCTCGCTTATCTATGAAAAGTAAACATGGAATAAAATAAAACCTAGAACATTTATTTCGCATTTTATTAATTTGAAAATAATTTTAATGGATTAATGATATTTTCACGATTAAAATGACACCAAACATGACATAAATCGGATTACTTTTTTAAATATGTATGATTAATCTACTTAAAAATTACCCAATTTATATCTCCAGTGAGAAATGACCATCAAATCGATATCAAATTGATATCGATCAATGCAATTTACATCAATTCGACGTCAATTCGATGTCGACTCTTCTCACTGGATCGTGCTTATTAGTGTGATTTTAATCGCAAATATCTTATTAATCCAATGAAATTATTTTTAAACCAATATATATGTATATATATATATATATATATATATATATATATATATATGTGTGTATGTATGTACGCATGTATACAAATTTATAATGCGAAGATACGTCTGCGAAGATACGTTCTTCTAGCTGGCCGATCGCCGAGCACACACGTACACAGCTTTTCCTCGTGTGCGCGTTACTTCATGCACACGAGAAAAAAGCCGTGTACGCGTGTGCTGGGCTAGCTAGAAGAACGCAGACATATCTTCCGTCTCCTTCTCTTTCTCTCGCTATAGCTGACACGCTTGGCGATCGAGATTCGAAAACTATATTTCTTACAGGGAGACGGTCAAGCTTCCCACCTGGAATTTAGTTGAATATCATATATATTTTACTCTTCCTACTAATATACTAATATATTTACTCTTTTAATTAATATATTAAAATTAAACCTATATTAATATCATAAAAAATATTATATAAATATAATATTTTTTGTTTATTTTTTATGTACATTTTTATGTATATTTTATGTATATTTTTTTATGTTTTATATTATATTTATATAATGTTTTTTATGATATTAATATAGGTTTAATTTTAATATATTAATTAAAAAAGTAAATATATTAGTATATTAGTAGGAAGAGTATAAAACATATATGATATTCAACTAAATTCCAGGTGGGAAGCTTGACCGTCTCCCTGTAAGAAAATAGTTTCCTCGATCGCCAAGC
>CABEGB010000714.1:120604-302711 GCA_901521435.1 Crematogaster levior
TGCATTCAGCGAAAAGACGCTGAAAGTTCGATTCGTCGAACTTTCAGCGTCTTTTCGCTGAATGCAGCCATCTTAGTCATCTCTGTCAAAAATCGTTGTATCGCTGTATAGTAAAGAAGAAATTATGGCTGAAGGGTCTAATCAATTGACAACATCCAAAAATACAAACGAAGTTAGTATATACATATATTATATACACATACAGTAAGCGTACTTTAATAGGTTAGGTTGTCCTTTGTTTCTAATTTATTTATGTTAAATAAATTAATTTTGTTTTATTGTGTTAATAATTGTATTTTTAATTGTGTTTTCTTATATTTCAGGAAATTCTGTTGCCCTTGTACACGTGTGGTGTGTGCGAAACTACTCATATTCAACAAGAAATATATTGTCATTCTTGTATGGAAGGACATGACAAATGTTTTATAGATGAGAATTTATATTTTTATCCTCAAACCGGTGAACATTAGTAGCTCACTGTTGTCACTCCCACAAGATATTGAAAGGATATTGATGTCATCGAATCTCCGGAAGCAAGATATCTATAATATTTTATATAATATTCACATATATGTATTAAGTAAAAATGTATAACATTAGGTTTGTTCATGTCGCATGTTCCAATAACATACTTCTACTCACTCTAACGTGCTCTAAGGGAGAATTCACACCAAGATGATTTCTGTCAAGATGTGAATTCTAATACCTCTATAATACGTTTACCTCAAACAAATCTATTGTTTCATATACGAAAAAATAGTAAGTTAAACAATTTAATTTAGCTAAGCCAAACCTCAAGGTCAATGCCAATCGTTCTGGTGGTGAAATAGAGAAATTGTCGAATAAAGTTCTGCTTCTGCAATTTGCATCCGATTATTCCTAATAATTCTTCTAATTGAGTTGCAGTCATTCGGAAGTAATTGTGGAATCGTATGTCCTCTAATATCAATTTCGGAACCGATGCAAAAAAGAAACTGTGTACATCACGACTTTTGAAAATCAGAGCTACCCAAAACCTTTTCTTCTTATAATGTTTTTTTTTTTTTTTAACAAATACATCGCAGCAACTGCAGCAGCTATACGTCGTCTTCTAATTTCAGCTACAACCACCACTGTACGTCTATAATATTTTACGTACTCGATGTATTGATTATAATATTCCAATTCCATTTTTGCGGTTACAATGGTCAGATTATACATGTACTCAGCAATATTTTTGCTTTTTAACGCTGTTTTATGTTGTGGTGGAGAGGGGGTAAAACGCCAGCTTTTATTCGCTCCATGAAAAGGCAGGAGGCGAAAGCGAATAGCTTTTATCGCTGCCTTGCATGGTGGTGGAGAGGGGGTAAAACGCCAGCTTTTACTCGTTGCGTGAAATTGCACCTTAAGTATATGTAATACTAATATATTGCTAGTTCCGTATCTTCGCAATGAGAGGTTGAGGCCCATAAAAGAGAGACGCACGAATTCCAAATATGGGCATAGACGCTTAAGCCTCGTTATGCGCAGGCGTGTCTATTGAGTGAGTGTGAGCGAGAGGCTAAGGGCTATCGCACACAAAATGCATAGCGTTGCATAAACATAACATAAGACCGCTGGACCAATGCGCATCTTATGTAAATCAATATGGCGACTTTTTTCTAGGTGTTTATTGGTCCAGCGGTCTTATGTTATGTTTATGCAACGCTATGCATTTTGTGTGCGATAGCCCTAAGGCGGGGAGCACAGACTTTTGCATAATGCATAATACATATGCATAAGAAATTCGATTGGTCGAATTCCTTATGCACATGCTAACGGACCAATCAAATTTCTTATGCATATGCGTTATGCGTTATGCATAAGAAATTTGATTGGTCCGTTAGCATGTGCATAAGGAATTCGACCAATCGAATTTCTTATGCATATGTATTATGCATTATGCAAAAGTCTGTGTTTCCCGCTTAAGCATTAGAAAATGAGACGGAAAGAACACGAAAAGAGAAAACATTACCTGGTCGTGTCTGACTAACACTATTAGCGCCTGCGCACAAAGCAGCTGAAGCATTCGCGAGAGAGAGACTATTAAGCCTCGTCTACAATAGTCGCACAGGCTGTGTCGCAGGTCGCATAGGCTGTGTCGTATGTCGCAGGCTGTGTCGCAAGGCTGTCGCAGTCGCAAGAGCCCTTGTCGCACGGAGTTGAGTCAACTTCAACTTTCTGCGACTGCGACAAGCGTGTCGCATGAGATCAGCCAATCACAGCACAGAACGTTGCCGCGCGAAGTGCTTTGACGATTTGCGTGTGTTGCTATAGAGCACTAAAGATACAGGTATTCTCGTCTGCGCCATTTTTATCCCATTTCCCCATTCCTTGCTCTCTTGCCCCTTTGCCGCTGAGCTAAGAACGCTAAGAAGTTTACAGTGATTAGGTTATGGCTAACAATAAGCTGCTCGAACTCTTTGTTTATTATAATAGTATTTAGATGATTTTAGAATATGAACGGAGCTACAAAGTTCGAGCAGCTTAAAAAACATAACCTAATCACCATAAACTTCTCAGCTCAGCGACAAAGGGGCGAGAGGGCAAGGCGTGGGGGAATGGGATAAAAATGGCGCAGACTAGAATACTCACGTTTATAGTGCCTTAGTTGCTAACTATCCGTGGTGTATTTTCTGGTCGCATCCACCATCTTTTATTGTGCGATTCAGTAAATAAACGGTAATATAAGCATATTAAATTTAAAAATTGGGAGCAAAGTTGAAGAAAAATTAGTAATTGCTGCCGATCATTCATTGCGGCTGCAGTCGACTTAATGCACGCGAACAATCCTTGCGACATATTGTAGATACTAGTTTAGCGACACATGCGACAACTTTCCTGCGACACTACTACTTACGACATACGACACTGTGCGTAAGTAGTAGTGTCGCAGGAAAGTTGTCGCATGTGTCGCTAGACTACAATCTACAATATGTCGCAAGGATTGTTCGCGTGCATTAAGTCGACTGCAGCCGCAATGAATGATCGGCAGCAATTACTAATTTTTCTTCAACTTTGCTCCCAATTTTTAAATTTAATATGTTTATATTACCGTTTACTTACTGAATCGCACAACAGAAGATGGTGGGTGCGACCAGAAAATATACCACGGATAGCTAGCAACACACGCAAATCGTCAAAACACTTCGCGTGGCAACGTTCTGTGCTGTGATTGGCTGATCTCATGCGACACGCTTGTCGCAGTCGCAGAAAGTTGAAGTTGACTCAACTCCGTGCGACAAGGACTCTTGCGACTGCGACAGCCTTACGACACAGCCTGCGACATGCGACACAGCCTATGCGACCTGCGACACAGCCTGTGCGACTATTGTAGACGAGGCTTTACGGTACAGACATATAATAGTCTCTCTCTCAAGCACGCTTCAGCTGCTTTGTGCGCATGCGCTAAGGGTGCATTTTCACTTGACGCTTGACGCTAGCTGTTACGTCCCGCGGTTCAAGATAAGATAAGATAAGATAAGATGAATTCTACGTTAATAGAAATCGCGAGTAATGAGTCTTGAATTGAAACCGATTAAACTGATCCGCGGTTCGCAATATTTTCCCTTCACAGGTGCTACCTCGGTGTACCTGCGGAGGTGCTCTCCTTTGTTGATTTTCGGTCAACCTGCTTACACAGGCTTTACCGGGGATTGGCGAGAGCTGTCGTCACAGAGGGTCAAGCGAGAAAGAATAAAGTTAGTTGAAATAAATAAATTAATTACTCTTTGTTGGTCCGGCCTGACCATCTATTTAAAGTAAAACGAAAAGAAATAATTGGAAATAACTGATTTATGGCAATTCGAAAACCCAAGAGCACGTTATTAAATAAGGAGGATAGCAGTATTAACAAAATTACATGAAATATTCAAATTAAAGACATCTGTATAAAATGTTCAATAGGCATATGAAATATTCAATCAATAAACAATAAGCACATGAAATATTCGATTCAATAAAAGGGTTAACAATAATAATTGACATAGGGAAGTTATAAAATATTTTATTTCTTCAGGCAGAGACAAGTTGCTAGCGCAAAAGTAAAAGAGAAAACGAGAGATACTAATAGAAATAAAATTACCGAATAAAACAAATGAACAGTTATAATAATAAAGGAAAGCTTTTGTTGGATATAGAAATACATGAATTTAAAATATTGATTTAATTATTTAGAAGATCCAATTATAGTGACTGAAAGAAATATCCGAGATAATTCCAATATTTATCATTATAAGGGAGAAAACGGAACCACGGCCCTCAACCTAGCTCTGCTAGAGTTTTTGGGATCCGCAGTCAAAGGAAAAATCAGGAAGGAAAAACAACGGCCCTCAACCTAGCTCTGCTAGAGTTTTTGGTACACGCCGATTTCCGGAAGGGTGTTAGATCCGCGGTCCTCAACCTAGCTCTGCTAGAGTTTATTGGACTCGCGTCAAGAGGGGGTTAGTAGACCTTAAAGATTCAAACGGAAATGAAAATTGTTACTAGTAGTATTTTTAAAACTCTATGGAGGTATGTAAAAATTTAGTGTATAAATTCTTTTGAAAGAATCTAGCAACTTGTTTTATTCTCCTGCCACTTTTCAGCTGTAAGAAATTTTATTATTAAAAGGATTGAGGAAAGGGTGATTGTAATAATCTTAAAGTAAATTCTTAAAGTAAATGAAAAGCAAATTCAAAACCTGGATGCAAAATTTCAATGATTTGAATAGTTCAAGTTAATTAATAGCAAATGAATTAATTATTGTAACAAGGTTCTGTCTTGTTTCATGAATTAAAGAGTATTTAAACTTGAAGTCAACGTAAAATATTAATAACAGTGATTTAATATAAATGGAGAATCAAAAGGTTAAAAATATAATTTGGTAGAACAATCTCTATTTCAGTTAAAATTACATGAAATATATAAGTGTACAAATTTAAAATTATTATTCAAAATTTCCATATGAATATAATTCAATTCACATCATAGATATATAAATTTTGATACACAATAAAATATTGAAACGCACAATTAGATTAGATTAGATTTTAATAAGTTACTGAACATATATGAACATTCGAAATTTTATCTTGATTTTAATACAAAGTCAAATGTCAAAATTCCTAAATTGAAGGTTAATCATAAAACAACAAGAAAAATAATTGAAATGTATTTTAAAGCATATAGCTATATATTTTAATGAAATTGCAAAAGCAGAGCTATCAATAGTTCAATGAATAGTTCATAGATGTTCCGTATTAGAATTCTTAATATTAAGTTACAATTGTAGAAATTGCAAAATTTCAAGCGTTCAAGTATATTTCTGATAAATTGTCACAATTGATTGAATTGACAATAAAGGAGCGTACGGCGATTCCTTGGATATGATTCCGCGGAATATGCAAATGGTCTTCTTAAAATTATTTAATTAATTTTTAATTAGTTAGAATGGTAAATTGAAACCTTAGAAAAATATGAATCTGTCTAGTGACATTATTCAAGAAAATGAACCTGATTAAGTAACGTTATTAGTATAGTTGAACACTTGAATAATATAATACATAAATTAAATAGGCCGCATTAAAACGCATTGAAATATTTTAAACACATTAATTCTCTTTTAAAACATCTTTTGCATATGAATAGTGATATAGATATGGAAATGTAGTTAGAAGATTGATAATTTAATTACAATTATAATGACTGAAAAAATTTAAGCATCCTTGATTAAATAAAAAGATAACAATTTAGGGTATAGTCAATAACGTTAATGAAAGAAAAATTTATTAAAAATTCATAATTATTATTGTAAATTAAATGATGGACATAGAGAATTACTTAAATGTGTGATACGAAATGACGGATTATAAAGGTATGATTGTTCGGCCGTAATAATCAACGAAAAAGGTACACAAAATAAGGGTTGAGGAACTTACTGCGTCTATTTTATAGTGACCTTTTGTCACGTTTAATTTCGTGTCCTTCCTCTCGTGACAATGTCCTTGAGTATGGTTGACTGATCTGAGTAAAATCTTTTATGATTGGTAATGAGATAGCTCCTTTTCTTCACACTAAAAACCTCTGATCCTTCTGACATAAATGATATAATGTACGCCCGCACTGAATTGAAGTAGTATAAGTATGAGTTCTTTTATAAGTTGAAACTGACGAAAAATTTCTAAGTTCCTTTTTCTTTAATATGCCGGAGCGCGTCTTTTCACCTTGCAACCTCTGATCTTTCTGATTTATAGAAACTTCAATTGACAATGATGTATACGTATAACTACAAATAACTCGCGAAAATATTCTAAGTCCTTTTTTTTAATATGCCGGAGCGCGTCTTTTCACCCTGAGACCTTTGATCTTTCTGTCGACCTTTTCTCGCTCCTCTAGTAAGTTGCGACGGATTTTTTCGGGCCCTCGCAATTTCAACGGAGGGGGTGTACATAGAGTAGGGAGTACGCTCTTAAATGCAAAATGTAAAGGGTAGGAAATCGTGACGTACGAATCTGTGTCACGTTAGCTTGCATCAGCCTGGTGACGAACTATTAAATAAACTAAAATTGTAACCCGAGTATTTTCCTCGCCTTATCTGCTAGACGTTTAAGCGGCTGCAAATTTTAATTCAACAATTATTTCGTGGTAGCCTGGCGCGGCATAAATTGTTGAGACTCGTTACTTTGATAGAAGCGAAATAGATATTTTTCCGTCAAGGCTGTTGCAAATAGTTTCTTAATATTAACGCATATGTGTGAGAGCGACGAAAATAATAAATTTAACAAAATATAATATGTGAATAATAAAGTATTGAACAGGGGAGGTTCGATAGATTTTCATATAGTAATTGTGCATTAACAATATTATATAAATGCGAGCGAAAGCTTAATAAAGATTATAGAGGGTTATATGTAAAAGGCAAAAATGATTAAATAAAAAGCAAGTCGCTTAGAAGATCAAGCTCTTGTCTATAAGACATATGCATAAGACAGAGATAGATTAATAAGGTTAGAGTGAATAAGTTTAATACGGAAGCAGATTTGGTGTTCGTATGTGGACAACGCATAAAAGGGATGGATATTATGATAAAATTATACGAAATCAAATAAAGGTAATACGCGGATCATTTCTAGAGGGTATCAGTAATTAAACAAAAGAAATAATCCATTAGATGCGCCCGAGGCACATAGGAATGCAGCAGCGGTCGTGCACACAGGAACGCTCAGCTGTGCGGACATAGAGTATATATATATATATGGAGAAAGAGTCGTACTATAAGGGTTACATGAATATTCTTTAGGAACAGTTTTCGGCAATAATTCGCGAATTAAGAAGAACTCTGGAAAGCAGAGAATTGCATTAGTTTTGGTTTAAAAGACTCTTTTGAATTATATTAAAGTTTATGAAAAAATTAACTAATGAGAAAATAGTTATTAATATTTGGAAAATAGTGACAATTAGAGGCCTGAAAATTCTTATACATATTACCCTTATAAGCGGTTATTTATATGGATTAAAAGGTAACTTAACTGTTTATATATATTTATTAATTCATATCTAACACCGGTATAATGCAATAAATGTATGAGAATATATATATTATAACCTTTTTAGTTGATTTTATATTTTATAATTTTTATTTGAGTTTATTTTATATGATATAATGTCTTAACGGTGATAATTGCAATAATTATAATAAAATTGTAATAGCAACGAAATTAACGCTAAACATTATAGGGGATATATGTTTATGCTGAATCGTGATTAAGAGGGAAGAGAGATAATTTATAATAATGTAAAATTATACATAGGTGTCTAGTAACACAGAAATTATGTTTTATAATAAAATAATAATTAAATGTAGGATAATGTATAGATGTTCGACAACGAGTATGCAAGATTAGTTATTTATATGTGATTTAATATTTTATAATTTATTCGGGTTAGTTTTACATGATATAATGATTTAATAGTGGATTGATAAATGTTATAACGGGGAATTATAGCGGAAGTATTAGCATTAGTGAAGCGAAGCAAACATAAGTAATAAAGAATTATTAATTAGTTATTGTAAGAAGCACATTTCTTAGTCGCTTCTCTAGATAATTAAGTAAATCTAAAATAACTTATTCGTTCAACAGAAGCGACGTTAGATTGCTTATGATGTAAAATAACGAATTATATATATTCAAATCGAAATAGAGTATTATGAAATAGCCTTATAATATTTTGGCGATAGTAATGGTTACGCAACGAGTTATGACGCTACCAACTCTTGTTTTTAATAGTTTTGCGTTTTATAATTTTTATTTGATTTTTATATTTTTAATTAACTCACTATGTGATAAAGTACAAGCGAATATAAAGGTAAGATTATATTTTATAGTGAAGCAATGATTAAATATAGTGTAACATATAAATAATTTAGAAGATATTAATATAATTCGATGATAAGTATGCAAGATTTATTTTTATATTTGATTTTAATTTTTATAGTTTTTATTGGGTTTCCTTACCTTTTCTTAGTCACTTATTAAAGATGATTATTCGAGTGCATTGCCCGCATCATGACAATATATATATGCGTATTGTGTCTTATTGTAAATATAGTATATGGTATTAATTAAAGTTATAATGATTGGTATGCTGTGCCAATAACAAAAATATATATATAATGAGACTCCCTATGCATGGAAGTCGCGGCATATACTGGGTGAGACATTAGTAGTGAATTTAATTGATATAATTAGATTTTACGTTTTTTAGATTTTACGTTTTTCTTCCCTTTTATTTCGTTTTCTAATTTTTCCATCTTTCCAATAGCAACGTCTTGTTGCATATTAGATATATATATAACAAGAGTATAAGGAAATCCCAGTTGGCAATAATGATTCTTAAAGAGTTCATTTAGAACTCAGGAAATTTCATGAATTCTTTATGAATTTTTAATCTAAACCAAAAGGATTCATATAGAGTTCATAAACTGTTCCTGTTATGTCAGGTAATTTTAGTTCATAATGAGTTCTTAAAAAGTTTATGTTTTGAATTTCTCATCTGAAAGAAATGATTCAAACGATCTGATTTGTTATGTCTAATCACGTGATTTTAAAGGCGGGTAAATTAAAAAGTTTAAAATGGAAATAAGCACAAGTTATGTTGATATATAACTATAGTAAAGTATAATTATTAAACATTATTGTTTAATTAATTTTGTTTATTGAAATATTTTTTTATATGAAAATGGTTTAATTTAAGTATTAAAGGTTATGGTTATTATGGTTTAATTTAAGTATTAAGTATTTATGGTTTTATTTAAGTATTGTAATAAAAAGTTTATACTTACTTTCTATCCACTCGCAATGAATAAAGGTAAGTATAAACTTTTTATTACAATACTTAAATAAAACCATAAATACTTAATACTTAAATTAAACCATAATAACCATAACCTTTAATACTTAAATTAAACCATTTTCATATAAAAAAATATTTCAATAAACAAAATTAATTAAACAATAATGTTTAATAATTATACTTTACTATAGTTATATATCAACATAACTTGTGCTTATTTCCATTTTAAACTTTTTAATTTACCCGCCTTTAAAATCACGTGATTAGACATAACAAATCAGATCGTTTGAATCATTTCTTTCAGATGAGAAATTCAAAACATAAACTTTTTAAGAACTCATTATGAACTAAAATTACCTGACATAACAGGAACAGTTTATGAACTCTATATGAATCCTTTTGGTTTAGATTAAAAATTCATAAAGAATTCATGAAATTTCCTGAGTTCTAAATGAACTCTTTAAGAATCATTATTGCCAACTGGGATTTCCTTATACTCTTGTTATATATATATCTAATATGCAACAAGACGTTGCTATTGGAAAGATGGAAAAATTAGAAAACGAAATAAAAAGGAAGAAAAACGTAAAATCTAAAAAACGTAAAATCTAATTATATCAATTAAATTCACTACTAATGTCTCACCCAGTATATGCCGCGACTTCCATGCATAGGGAGTCTCATTATATATATATTTTTGTTATTGGCACAGCATACCAATCATTATAACTTTAATTAATACCATATACTATATTTACAATAAGACACAATACGCATATATATATTGTCATGATGCGGGCAATGCACTCGAATAATCATCTTTAATAAGTGACTAAGAAAAGGTAAGGAAACCCAATAAAAACTATAAAAATTAAAATCAAATATAAAAATAAATCTTGCATACTTATCATCGAATTATATTAATATCTTCTAAATTATTTATATGTTACACTATATTTAATCATTGCTTCACTATAAAATATAATCTTACCTTTATATTCGCTTGTACTTTATCACATAGTGAGTTAATTAAAAATATAAAAATCAAATAAAAATTATAAAACGCAAAACTATTAAAAACAAGAGTTGGTAGCGTCATAACTCGTTGCGTAACCATTACTATCGCCAAAATATTATAAGGCTATTTCATAATACTCTATTTCGATTTGAATATATATAATTCGTTATTTTACATCATAAGCAATCTAACGTCGCTTCTGTTGAACGAATAAGTTATTTTAGATTTACTTAATTATCTAGAGAAGCGACTAAGAAATGTGCTTCTTACAATAACTAATTAATAATTCTTTATTACTTATGTTTGCTTCGCTTCACTAATGCTAATACTTCCGCTATAATTCCCCGTTATAACATTTATCAATCCACTATTAAATCATTATATCATGTAAAACTAACCCGAATAAATTATAAAATATTAAATCACATATAAATAACTAATCTTGCATACTCGTTGTCGAACATCTATACATTATCCTACATTTAATTATTATTTTATTATAAAACATAATTTCTGTGTTACTAGACACCTATGTATAATTTTACATTATTATAAATTATCTCTCTTCCCTCTTAATCACGATTCAGCATAAACATATATCCCCTATAATGTTTAGCGTTAATTTCGTTGCTATTACAATTTTATTATAATTATTGCAATTATCACCGTTAAGACATTATATCATATAAAATAAACTCAAATAAAAATTATAAAATATAAAATCAACTAAAAAGGTTATAATATATATTCTCATACATTTATTGCATTATACCGGTGTTAGATATGAATTAATAAATATATATAAACAGTTAAGTTACCTTTTAATCCATATAAATAACCGCTTATAAGGGTAATATGTATAAGAATTTTCAGGCCTCTAATTGTCACTATTTTCCAAATATTAATAACTATTTTCTCATTAGTTAATTTTTTCATAAAACTTTAATATAATTCAAAAGAGTCTTTTAAACCAAAACTAATGCAATTCTCTGCTTTCCAGAGTTCTTCTTAATTCGCGAATTATTGCCGAAAACTGTTCCTAAAGAATATTCATGTAACCCTTATAGTACGACTCTTTCTCCATATATATATATATACTCTATGTCCGCACAGCTGAGCGTTCCTGTGTGCACGACCGCTGCTGCATTCCTATGTGCCTCGGGCGCATCTAATGGATTATTTCTTTTGTTTAATTACTGATACCCTCTAGAAATGATCCGCGTATTACCTTTATTTGATTTCGTATAATTTTATCATAATATCCATCCCTTTTATGCGTTGTCCACATACGAACACCAAATCTGCTTCCGTATTAAACTTATTCACTCTAACCTTATTAATCTATCTCTGTCTTATGCATATGTCTTATAGACAAGAGCTTGATCTTCTAAGCGACTTGCTTTTTATTTAATCATTTTTGCCTTTTACATATAACCCTCTATAATCTTTATTAAGCTTTCGCTCGCATTTATATAATATTGTTAATGCACAATTACTATATGAAAATCTATCGAACCTCCCCTGTTCAATACTTTATTATTCACATATTATATTTTGTTAAATTTATTATTTTCGTCGCTCTCACACATATGCGTTAATATTAAGAAACTATTTGCAACAGCCTTGACGGAAAAATATCTATTTCGCTTCTATCAAAGTAACGAGTCTCAACAATTTATGCCGCGCCAGGCTACCACGAAATAGTTGTTGAATTAAAATTTGCAGCCGCTTAAACGTCTAGCAGATAAGGCGAGGAAAATACTCGGGTTACAATTTTAGTTTATTTAATAGTTCGTCACCAGGCTGATGCAAGCTAACGTGACACAGATTCGTACGTCACAATTTCCTACCCTTTACATTTTGCATTTAAGAGCGTACTCCCTACTCTATGTACACCCCCTCCGTTGAAATTGCGAGGGCCCGAAAAAATCCGTCGCAACTTACTAGAGGAGCGAGAAAAGGTCGACAGAAAGATCAAAGGTCTCAGGGTGAAAAGACGCGCTCCGGCATATTAAAAAAAAGGACTTAGAATATTTTCGCGAGTTATTTGTAGTTATACGTATACATCATTGTCAATTGAAGTTTCTATAAATCAGAAAGATCAGAGGTTGCAAGGTGAAAAGACGCGCTCCGGCATATTAAAGAAAAAGGAACTTAGAAATTTTTCGTCAGTTTCAACTTATAAAAGAACTCATAATTATACTACTTCAATTCAGTGCGGTCGTACATTATATCAGATTATGTCAGAAGGATCAGAGGTTTTTAGTGTGAAGAAAAGGAGCTATCTCATTACCAATCATAAAAGATTTTACTCAGATCAGTCAACCATACTCAAGGACATTGTCACGAGAGGAAGGACACGAAATTAAACGTGACAAAAGGTCACTATAAAATAGACGCAGTAAGTTCCTCAACCCTTATTTTGTGTACCTTTTTCGTTGATTATTACGGCCGAACAATCATACCTTTATAATCCGTCATTTCGTATCACACATTTAAGTAATTCTCTATGTCCATCATTTAATTTACAATAATAATTATGAATTTTTAATAAATTTTTCTTTCATTAACGTTAACTATACCCTAAATTGTTATCTTTTTATTTAATCAAGGATGCTTAAATTTTTTCAGTCATTATAATAAAGTTTACCTTGTCGCTTTACTCTTATATTGCTGAACCCTTAGCATCCTCGCAGAATCTTAAAATTCGAATTATTAGAGCGTAACTGTTATAATCTTATTGAAACGGTCTGTTCGATTTTTATATTGTGTAACTCAAGTGTTCAACTATATAAACCATATTAATAAAGTTTTACATATTTATGTTTTAAGCCTATATCACTAGGCTACCTCTATTTGTCAAGAATTTTGAATCCATTATTTTTATTAAATTACAACCGCGGAATCATATCCAAGGAATCGCCGTACGCTCCTTTATTGTCAATTCAATCAATTGTGACAATTTATCAGAAATATACTTGAACGCTTGAAATTTTGCAATTTCTACAATTGTAACTTAATATTAAGAATTCTAATACGGAACATCTATGAACTATTCATTGAACTATTGATAGCTCTGCTTCTGCAATTTCATTAAAATATATAGCTATATGCTTTAAAATACATTTCAATTATTTTTCTTGTTGTTTTATGATTAACCTTCAATTTATATAAAGACATTTGACTCTGTCGTAAAATCAAGATAAAATTTCGAATGTTCATATATGTTCAGTAACTTATTAAAATCTAATCTAATCTAATTGTGCGTTTCAATATTTTATTGTGTATCAAATTTATATATCTATGACGTGAATCATAATTATATTCATATGGAAATTTTTGAATAATAATTTTAAATTTGTACACTTATATATTTCATGTAACTTTAATTGAAATAGAGATTGTTCTACCAAATTATATTTTTAACCTTTTGATTCTCCATTTATATTAAATCACTGTTATTAATATTTTACGTTGACTTCAAGTTTAAATACTCTTTAATTCATGAAACAAGACAGAACCTTGTTACAATAATTAATTCATTTGCTATTAATTAACTTGAACTATTCAAATCATTGAAATTTTGCATCCAGGTTTTGAATTTGCTTTTCATTTACTTTAAGAATTTACTTTATGATTATTACAATCACCCTTTCCTCAATCCTTTTAATAATAAAATTTCTTACAGCTGAAAAGTGGCAGGAGAATAAAACAAGTTGCTAGATTCTTTCAAAAGAATTTATACACTAAATTTTTACATACCTCCATAGAGTTTTAAAAATACTACTAGTAACAATTTTCATTTCCGTTTGAATCTTTAAGGTCTACTAACCCCCTCTTGACGCGAGTCCAATAAACTCTAGCAGAGCTAGGTTGAGGACCGCGGATCTAACACCCTTCCGGAAATCGGCGTGTACCAAAAACTCTAGCAGAGCTAGGTTGAGGGCCGTTGTTTTTCCTTCCTGATTTTTCCTTTGACTGCGGATCCCAAAAACTCTAGCAGAGCTAGGTTGAGGGCCGTGGTTCCGTTTTCTCCCTTATAATGATAAATATTGGAATTATCTCGGATATTTCTTTCAGTCACTATAATTGGATCTTCTAAATAATTAAATCAATATTTTAAATTCATGTATTTCTATATCCAACAAAAGCTTTCCTTTATTATTATAACTGTTCATTTGTTTTATTCGGTAATTTTATTTCTATTAGTATCTCTCGTTTTCTCTTTTACTTTTGCGCTAGCAACTTGTCTCTGCCTGAAGAAATAAAATATTTTATAACTTCCCTATGTCAATTATTATTGTTAACCCTTTTATTGAATCGAATATTTCATGTGCTTATTGTTTATTGATTGAATATTTCATATGCCTATTGAACATTTTATACAGATGTCTTTAATTTGAATATTTCATGTAATTTTGTTAATACTGCTATCCTCCTTATTTAATAACGTGCTCTTGGGTTTTCGAATTGCCATAAATCAGTTATTTCCAATTATTTCTTTTCGTTTTACTTTAAATAGATGGTCAGGCCGGACCAACAAAGAGTAATTAATTTATTTATTTCAACTAACTTTATTCTTTCTCGCTTGACCCTCTGTGACGACAGCTCTCGCCAATCCCCGGTAAAGCCTGTGTAAGCAGGTTGACCGAAAATCAACAAAGGAGAGCACCTCCGCAGGTACACCGAGGTAGCACCTGTGAAGGGAAAATATTGCGAACCGCGGATCAGTTTAATCGGTTTCAATTCAAGACTCATTACTCGCGATTTCTATTAACGTAGAATTCATCTTATCTTATCTTATCTTATCTTGAACCGCGGGACGTAACAGCTAGCGTCAAGCGTCAAGTGAAAATGCACCCTTAGCGCATGCGCACAAAGCAGCTGAAGCGTGCTTGAGAGAGAGACTATTATATGTCTGTACCGTAAAGCCTCGTCTACAATAGTCGCACAGGCTGTGTCGCAGGTCGCATAGGCTGTGTCGCATGTCGCAGGCTGTGTCGTAAGGCTGTCGCAGTCGCAAGAGTCCTTGTCGCACGGAGTTGAGTCAACTTCAACTTTCTGCGACTGCGACAAGCGTGTCGCATGAGATCAGCCAATCACAGCACAGAACGTTGCCACGCGAAGTGTTTTGACGATTTGCGTGTGTTGCTAGCTATCCGTGGTATATTTTCTGGTCGCACCCACCATCTTCTGTTGTGCGATTCAGTAAGTAAACGGTAATATAAACATATTAAATTTAAAAATTGGGAGCAAAGTTGAAGAAAAATTAGTAATTGCTGCCGATCATTCATTGCGGCTGCAGTCGACTTAATGCACGCGAACAATCCTTGCGACATATTGTAGATTGTAGTCTAGCGACACATGCGACAACTTTCCTGCGACACTACTACTTACGCACAGACTGTGTCGTATGTCGTAAGTAGTAGTGTCGCAGGAAAGTTGTCGCATGTGTCGCTAAACTAGTATCTACAATATGTCGCAAGGATTGTTCGCGTGCATTAAGTCGACTGCAGCCGCAATGAATGATCGGCAGCAATTACTAATTTTTCTTCAACTTTGCTCCCAATTTTTAAATTTAATATGCTTATATTACCGTTTATTTACTGAATCGCACAATAAAAGATGGTGGATGCGACCAGAAAATACACCACGGATAGTTAGCAACTAAGGCACTATAAACGTGAGTATTCTAGTCTGCGCCATTTTTATCCCATTCCCCCACGCCTTGCCCTCTCGCCCCTTTGTCGCTGAGCTGAGAAGTTTATGGTGATTAGGTTATGTTTTTTAAGCTGCTCGAACTTTGTAGCTCCGTTCATATTCTAAAATCATCTAAATACTATTATAATAAACAAAGAGTTCGAGCAGCTTATTGTTAGCCATAACCTAATCACTGTAAACTTCTTAGCGTTCTTAGCTCAGCGGCAAAGGGGCAAGAGAGCAAGGAATGGGGAAATGGGATAAAAATGGCGCAGACGAGAATACCTGTATCTTTAGTGCTCTATAGCAACACACGCAAATCGTCAAAGCACTTCGCGCGGCAACGTTCTGTGCTGTGATTGGCTGATCTCATGCGACACGCTTGTCGCAGTCGCAGAAAGTTGAAGTTGACTCAACTCCGTGCGACAAGGGCTCTTGCGACTGCGACAGCCTTGCGACACAGCCTGCGACATACGACACAGCCTATGCGACCTGCGACACAGCCTGTGCGACTATTGTAGACGAGGCTTAATAGTCTCTCTCTCGCGAATGCTTCAGCTGCTTTGTGCGCAGGCGCTAATAGTGTTAGTCAGACACGACCAGGTAATGTTTTCTCTTTTCGTGTTCTTTCCGTCTCATTTTCTAATGCTTAAGCGGGAAACACAGACTTTTGCATAATACATAATACATATGCATAAGAAATTCGATTGGTCGAATTCCTTATGCACATGCTAACGGACCAATCAGATTTCTTATGCATAACGCATAACGCATATGCATAAGAAATTTGATTGGTCCGTTAGCATGTGCATAAGGAATTCGACCAATCGAATTTCTTATGCATATGTATTATGCATTATGCAAAAGTCTGTGCTCCCCGCCTTAGGGCTATCGCACACAAAATGCATAGCGTTGCATAAACATAACATAAGACCGCTGGACCAATAAACACCTAGAAAAAAGTCGCCATATTGATTTACATAAGATGCGCATTGGTCCAGCGGTCTTATGTTATGTTTATGCAACGCTATGCATTTTGTGTGCGATAGCCCTTAGCCTCTCGCTCACACTCACTCAATAGACACGCCTGCGCATAACGAGGCTTAAGCGTCTATGCCCATATTTGGAATTCGTGCGTCTCTCTTTTATGGGCCTCAACCTCTCATTGCGAAGATACGGAACTAGCAATATATTAGTATTACATATACTTAAGGTGCAATTTCACGCAACGAGTAAAAGCTGGCGTTTTACCCCCTCTCCACCACCATGCAAGGCAGCGATAAAAAGCTATTCGCTTTCGCCTCCTGCCTTTTCATGGAGCGAATAAAAGCTGGCGTTTTACCCCCTCTCCACCACAACATAAAACAGCGTTAAAAAGCAAAAATATTGCTGAGTACATGTATAATCTGACCATTGTAACCGCAAAAATGGAATTGGAATATTATAATCAATACATCGAGTACGTAAAATATTATAGACGTACAGTGGTGGTTGTAGCTGAAATTAGAAGACGACGTATAGCTGCTGCAGTTGCTGCGATGTATTTGTTAAAAAAAAAAAAAAACATTATAAGAAGAAAAGGTTTTGGGTAGCTCCGATTTTCAAAAGTCGTGATGTACACAGTTTCTTTTTTGCATCGGTTCCGAAATTGATATTAGAGGACATACGATTCCACAATTACTTCCGAATGACTGCAACTCAATTAGAGGAATTATTAGGAATAATCGGATGCAAATTGCAGAAGCAGAACTTTATTCGACAATTTCTCTATTTCACCACCAGAACGATTGGCATTGACCTTGAGGTTTGGCTTAGCTAAATTAAATTGTTTAACTTACTATTTTTTCGTATATGAAACAATAGATTTGTTTGAGGTAAACGTATTATAGGGAGAATTCACATCTTGACAGAAATCATCTTGGTGTGAATTCTCCCTTAGAGCACGTTAGAGTGAGTAGAAGTATGTTATTGGAACATGCGACATGAACAAACCTAATGTTATACATTTTTACTTAATACATATATGTGAATATTATATAAAATATTATAGATATCTTGCTTCCGGAGATTCGATGACATCAATATCCTTTCAATATCTTGTGGGAGTGACAACAGTGAGCTACTAATGTTCACCGGTTTGAGGATAAAAATATAAATTCTCATCTATAAAACATTTGTCATGTCCTTCCATACAAGAATGACAATATATTTCTTGTTGAATATGAGTAGTTTCGCACACACCACACGTGTACAAGGGCAACAGAATTTCCTGAAATATAAGAAAACACAATTAAAAATACAATTATTAACACAATAAAACAAAATTAATTTATTTAACATAAATAAATTAGAAACAAAGGACAACCTAACCTATTAAAGTACGCTTACTGTATGTGTATATAATATATGTATATACTAACTTCGTTTGTATTTTTGGATGTTGTCAATTGATTAGACCCTTCAGCCATAATTTCTTCTTTACTATACAGCGATACAACGATTTTTGACAGAGATGACTAAGATGGCTGCATTCAGCGAAAAGACGCTGAAAGTTCGACGAATCGAACTTTCAGCGTCTTTTCGCTGAATGCAGCCATCTTAGTCATCTCTATCGAAAATTGATGGAGTAGGGGTAAAACGCCAGCTTTTACTCGCTGCGTAAAATTGCACCTTTAGGGCTTGAAAAGTTGGCTCAGAGAAGATTGACAAGGATGGATATATAATGCGCCTAGTCGGCAATGCGCATGCTCCAGACAAATAAAACCGATTAGTACGTAATCTGCGGGAAGGAAGTGTGAGTCAAAAATAAAATGCGGCGAGTAAAGTATTTAAATTAATAACAATATATATTATATTTATTGATTATTAAATAATATTAATTTTGTATATTTGTGTCTTATGTAGTTATTCTTTTCATTGACTTGTTTATTCGTATGATGTATGCGAACTTGTAAGTATTTTTTAATAACTGATCTAATTAGCTGTGTTCTATGATTCGAAAAAATATATGCCTTATATGCCTTATCTCGTTCTTTGCAAATGTAGCAATACATCTCACGAACCATTTTTATAATCTACTATTTGAAGAATCTTGTTATTTATTCGCAATAGGTCACATGTAATCATATGTCGCCTTTTCTCACTGCTTTTCATCACCCCGCAGCCCCCGCGCGTATCAACACTTTTATTTGTCGGAGCAGGCGCATTGTATCTCCATCCTTGTCAATCTTCTCTGAGTCAGCTCGAATGTACAGGGATTATAGGCCTATGCTCCTTCCAGTAGTATATGTTCTAAGTACATATATGGAAGGTAAGGCGGGGAGCACAGACTTTTACATAATGCATAATACATATGCATAAGAAATTCGATTGGTCGAATTCCTTATGCACATGCTAACGGACCAATCAAATTTCTTATGCATATGCGTTAAGCGTTATGCAATGGTCTGTGCTCCCCGCCTAAACCTTCAGCCATCTTGATAGGTGTGGGGCTAGTGGTCTTCGGATGAAGCCTTTTCAATAATAATACTACTCTGAATAGAATGCCCACAGTATCCTATATCAGAGGTAATAAATGAGCACACAGGATCAACGATTTAACTCAACAACTCTGTATTTGTCTTTACTGTACAACGTCTAGGACGGAAGTGTTTTTGTCTCGAAGATTCGTCTTGACGACTTGCGTTACTTGAAGTAACTAGATGTGCGCGCAGCGCTATACAGTCGGTAACGTAGGGCAACCGTGATATCGGCAGGGCCTACATTACTCCCCCCTAAGTGTAAACGCTATGTTGAACGGTACAAAAGTACTTACAATCTAACTTAGACTAAACGCATTAATACTATATCACAGAGACTAAATGAAATTCGTGACTGTTACAACGAAGACTAGAGATTTACTCTGACTTAAGAATCTATGTTAACTTAAAATTTACGCTGACTTAAAAGTTACGCGCTTCTTAGGTCCGGAATACACCTTTGGGGTACATTTATCGGTAGGTTGTGGAGCGTGTAAGTTTGCTTTAGCAATTACAGTAGTAACGTCGTTTATAACATGTGCTGGTTTAAGCCTTTCGACGGATACACTTTGTGGTTTCCCATTAACTTCTATCGTAAAAACTTGATCGGATTCACGTTGAAGGACTTTAAAAGGACCGGAGTATGGCTTTTCCAGGGGTTTCTTGACCGCATCGCAACGAAGAAATACGTGCGTGCAGGAATACAAATTTTTAAAGCAAAACGGACGTTTTTTAATGTGATGCGCCGCGGGAATAGGTTTGATTTGACGCATATATTGCCGGAAATCTTCAATAAATATATGGGGATCTGCCGAAGCATTGTCCGGAAGGAAGAATTCTCCTGGCACGCGCAATGTAGTACCATAAATAAATTCTGCTGGAGAAGCGCCGGTGTCTAAACGTACGTGTGTGCGTAAACCAAGTAGCACTGTTGACAATACGCTGACCCAGTCTGGAGAATCGTGGCACATGATGGCCGCCTTTAATGTACGGTGCCATCGTTCAATTAACCCATTCGCAGCGGGGTGGTACGCAGTGGTGCGAATACGCTTGCAACCTACTAAGGATAAAAGGGCAGCGAAAAGCTGGGACTCAAACTGAGCGCCTTGATCAGTTGTGAGGATTCGGGGTGCGCCGAATCGAGCGATCCACTGGTCGTAAAAGACTTGAGCTACCGTTTTAGCGGAGATATCGCATAAAGGAAAGGCTTCTGGCCAACGCGAAAAACGATCTATCAATGTAAGGCAATATTTGTAATTTTTACATGATGGTAAAGGCCCTATAATGTCCATGTGGACATGCTTGAAACGAGAATCAGGGGCGGTGAATTGCGCGGGAATTTGCTTAACATGGCGCGTGGTTTTGCATTGTTGGCATTCGGTGCATGCTCGCGCCCATTCCGCGACATCGCGATGGAGATTAGGCCAAATGTAACGTTGTCGAATAATTTGATCAGTGACTTTAGCACTGGGATGAGCGGGACTATGAAATAAGTCGAAAACCCGTCTCCTTAGAGATGTTGGAATGTACGGACGTATGGTTTCGCCCGACATCTCACAGTATAATTCTGTATGGGGAGGACCCCAGATAAATTTTTTAAATTTAAGAGAACAGTTTGCGGAGCTGAGCAAGTGTTTAAGCTCATCGTCGCGCGATTATTGTTCTGCCAAGTCGACTAGCGATATGTCGACGGGGAGCTGTAAGGCGTCTACCCGCGACAAACTATCTGCGACTACATTATCACTGCCCGACACATATTCGAACTTCGTGGTGAATTGAGCAATGAACGATAACTGTCTCAATTGCCTGGGAGAGGCTTTATCAGATTGTTGCTTAAAAGCATAAATTAACGGTTTGTGATCCGTTAAAATTTTGAACGAGCGACCCTCCAAAAAATGTCTGAAGAATTTGATTGCTTCATAAACCGCGGTTAATTCGCGGTCATACGCGCTGTAGTTCCGTTGCGACGGAGTAAACTTACGAGAGAAGAAAGCGAGCGGGCTCCACGTATTGGCTGAATTTTGTTCTAGGACAGCTCCCATAGCCGTAGCGGATGCATCCGTGACAATGCGGGTTTCCGCCGAATCGGAAGGATGAGTCAATAAAGCCGCGTTTGCCAGATCATGCTTAGCATTGACGAATGCGGTCTCAGCCTCAGGAGTCCAAGCAATTTCACGCGCTTATCATTTTTACGCGAATCAGTTAAAAACGCGTGAAGAGGGGCCTGAACCTTTGCGGCGTGCGGAAGACTACGCCGGTAAAAATTCAGCATACCGAGGAAACGCCGTAGTTCGACGATAGTGCGTGGTTTAGGAAAGTTTTGCACTGCCTCGATTTTTTCTTTAGTGGGTTTAAAACCCTGGGCGTTGATGCAATGGCCGAGAAAAGTTATCTCCTCAACGCCGAACACGCATTTTGCTAGATTGATATATAAGCCAAAATCTCTAAGCCTACTAAAGACTGTACGGAGATGTACTTTATGCTCTTCGATTGCAGACGAAGAAGCTATAAGTATATCATCGATATACACGAATACGAAATCGAGATCTTTAAGGGCACGGTGTATATACCGCTGAAATGTCTGCGCGGCATTGCGGAGACCGAAAGTCATCGCTACAAACTCGAACAGACCAAACGGAGTGATAACTGCCGTTTTCTGTATATCCTCCTTAGCCACAGGGATCTGATGATAAGCTTTAAGGAGGTCGAGAGACGAAAAAATCTTTTTGCCCTTTAGGTTTGCAGAGAAGTCGTGGAGGTGAGGGACTGGATATTTATCCGGAATCGTAATCGCATTTAAACGTCGGTAGTCTCCACACACTCGCCATTCGCCTGACTTTTTACGGACTAAGTGTATTGGACTAGCCCAAGGGCTACTTGACGAGCGACAGATGCCCAAATCCATAAGTCGCTTGAATTCTGCTTTCGCAGCTTTCAATTTGTCCGGAGGAAGACGTCGGGGATGTTCCGCGGTAGGAGGACCATTTGTAGGTATATAATGCTCTACATCGCGGGGTTTAAACGAAACTTGTTGTGCGACACCAGTAATCTCTTTAAATTCTGCTAGAATATTGGCGAATTTATTCGAGTGATCGATAGTAGAGAGAGCCAGAGCGGGAACGGAGCTAATGCTACCAGCGACGAAAAGCTTGGTGGTACTATCGATGAGGCGACGCCGTTTCAAGCTGACATCTAAGCCAAAATGAGTTAAAAAATCTGCGCCGATAATAGAAAATGGCACTGCAGCCACGCAAAAATTCCACGTGAAAACACGACGCAGTCCAAGATTCAAGGTGAGACGCCGCTCGCCGAACGTATCGATACGCGTATTGTTTGCGGCAAATAGTCTCAACTCCGAGGGAGTTTTTTTCTGTGCAGGAGTCGCGGCTAAGACCGATAACTCAGCACCAGTGTCAATTAAAAATCGATGACTCGTAGTATGGTCACGAATGTGGAGGCGATTATAAGAAGATCCGCCCTTCTCGACCGCCTCGGATCGAGAAGGTGGGTTTAGTTTTCCGAAGAATTTTCGCTTTTCCATGAACAAGGAAGACGACAAGAGGTCGCTTTTTTGCCGTACTTCCGGTGAATTACACACCATCCGGAAGTATCTTGAGTTTTTTGAGAGTCGCGTTGCTGAGATTTACTGCGCGACCGGGCCGCGGGGCGTTCGACGACTTTACTGAGTTTAGCTATTTTGCTTTCCAGCGCAGCAAGCCGTTGTATAATTTCCGACATCTCAGAATTATCCTGAGTTTTAGCGGCACGATTCTTATCCGTAACGGATTTCTTTTGAATAGGGGCTATCGCGCTGTCGAAATTAGACATATCGGCGATCTTATCCGCTATTTCAGCTACTTTTTGTAGGTCCGGCTCGTTTAACGCTACTAAAACCGGTCGGAATTGTTCAGGCAGTTGTTCAATGAAGAACGATTTTAAAACTGCTGAACTACATTGGTCGCCGCTCAATTGACGCATGTGACTTAAAAGATGCGACGGTTTACGGGCATCCAGAGAATGTCCTTTTAGTAATTGACGCAACTGCGCTTCCGGCGAAACCATAAACGTTGCGAGAATTCGCTCTTTAAGTAATTGATAGAGATTCTCAGGCGGGGGCACTTGAGTAATAATATCTCTAACATGCTTAACAACCGCGCTATCCAGACCGTTGATAAGCAGATCGGCCTTGGTTTGGTCTACTTTAATATTCGCGACGCGAAATGACGCTTCGACCTGAGAGAACCACAATTCGGGATCATCGTGCCAAAATGGCGGGATCTTAGGCGTACGGTATGCGCTAATTTGCGCTTCGGCGCTATCCGATAGGTTCGAAACAGACATTATGTAAAGTTAATCAACCGAAATATAGTATTTAAATCTTAAAATTAGCGCGCCTTAATCAATAAAGTACGAACGCTTAACCTAAGGACTAGACTATTTAGTACGCAGGGATGCGATGAAAGAACCTGGAGAATACCCTCTGGTTGACGGCAGCAAATGGCGGCGTCCGCAGCGAACTTGTCGAAAAATGGCGGTGTCGGCAGCGAACTCGTCGAAAAATGGCGGTGTCGGCAGCGAACTCGTCGAAAAATGGCGGTATCCGCAGCGTATTCGTAGAATAATGGCGGTGTCCGCAGCGATGTGCTCGGCCGCGAGCAAATAATGGTGGTGGTCCAAAAATAGGCTCGTCCGAGATGGAAGAACGATGCCACCGATCTTGAGAGGATCCGTTGCACGGACCTGCCGCAGTTCCCAGAAGAAGCTTCCGCACAGGTTTCGGTTGATGCGTTACAGAGTGCGAGGTTGACCCGGCTTCCTTTAGCTCGATACGACAATCACGTCGGGGTCACCAATGTGGGGCTTGGTGGTCTTCAGATGAAGCCTTTTCAATAATAATACTACTCTGAATAGAACGCCCACAGTATCCTATATCAGAGGTAATAAATGAGCACACAGGATCAACGATTTAACTCAACAACTCTGTATTTGTCTTTACTGTACAACGTCTAGGACGGAAGTGTGTTAGTCTCGAAGATTCGTCTTGACGACTTGCGTTACTTGAAGTAACTAGATGTGCGCGCAGCGCTATACAGTCGGTAACGTAGGGCAACCGTGATATCGGCAGGGCCTACATAGGCGACATTAGTGCTGCCATCTATCATTACTTTGACGTACTACATATCAGTTTTATATATTAGAAACACAGAAATATAAAATATATATATATTATTTATAATATATTTATTTTCCTGCAAATAAAATTTATTATAATAATGTCTTTTACTTATAGTAATATCTGTAGTTTTTCCAATATAAAAATAACGAGTTTTTAACATATTTTAATATTATACTTTTTACTAATTGCACTCTATGACAAGTTAAAGCATTTTGATCATTTGAGTGAGCAATCAAGTCTGTAAATATATTATTTATATTTAAATTACGTAGCACGCAATATGCAATATAATTGGCATTATATGTATCAGAGATAATAGCACGCTGTTCTTTAGTATAAAAACGGATAACTTTTTCTGTTTTTTTACAAATATTTGTAAAAAAACACTTTGTGAGGGATAAAATAATGAACCTCTATTTTTTAAACGAATTAAAGTGCCCGTTTTGCTATTATCTGTTAAAGATTGAACGTATATTTCACAAATAATATGTTTTGTTAAATATTTTACAATAAAACCTGCTATATAAATTATAATTTCTCGGAAATATTCGGATAAGGAAAGATTGTTAACAGATAACATGTATGGATGATCAATCTCAAGCACTGTATTATTTGTATTTATATACTTGTTATACTCGCACTCATAATCAATTATACGACTAACAGATAACATTATGTTTATTATTTTCTCTGGTTTTGATGCTGTTAAGATTGGTACATGTGCAAATTTAATGCAATTTCTTGTTGTTACACTTTTAATTTGCGCCCTTACAAGTACTCTTTTAAACGCCGTCTTAAATAATCTAGCACTTGGATTATTATTTTGCCTTCCAAATGCTCTAATGCATCCAAAAAATAACTCAAGATGATCTTGACTCAGTTGATATAGTGGTATATACGGAAGAAGCGATTTATTTTGGCAAACATCCTGATACAACACTTTCAAATTTTCTATATTAATCAAAAACCCTAAAAAACCCGTTTTTCTATTGGAATTTACTAACAACTGTCCATCTTCCAATGTTAAAGTTAATAAATATTGCTTACAATCTTCTAGTTTATTAAAAATAACGTGACTATTATCAGGATTTATCGGACATTTATAAAATTTTTGTCTCAAGTTTCTAGAATTAAATATATCAGATAAGTCGTTTATGTTATGATATTTTTCTGTTGCTTCTGAATCCCTAAACTTATCTAACTGTACAGTTCTGCACATTTTAAGAGCGTTTGCAACAGATGCACTGCATACCTGAGCAGCAAAACGAATTAATTTATTGCCGAGATGTAAACCTTCATTTTGTTGAAATTCGTGCAATGCAACAATATGATCCCATTTAATCATCTGCCCTTTGCTGTTAACAATACATTTATAATCACCCAAAGTATTCCTCAATAATTTTAACATATAACATGCATCTAAGAATATGTGGACTTTATAGCTTGAACTTGGATGCTCAAAATATCCTTGCATGCACTTAGGATTAATAATATTACACTTTAAAAGACGTATCATGCTCAAATTATTTGCAGCGCCGTCACATGTTAGTGATTTTATGCATATTCCGGCATTATGTAAAAGTGATAAACATTACATAACTAAATTTGCCTTTTGTTCTCCAGTTATACTGTTAATTAAAAAATATCCTACTGGTCTTCCACATTTCGTTTACACCTACAACTAAAAATACTAATGCCTCCTTTGTAATGCTGTGCTCCTTACTAGCAATATTATCTCCCATATCACATTTTCCACAAAATTTTTGACCATCGAACTCTATTTGTTGTCGTATTGCCATTTCATCCATTATTAAAGCACCAAATAATGAGTGATCTGTTTTTGCTCACTCGTTCTTTGATAAATGCTAAAGCTTCTTTATTAAAGCCTGGTTCTCTATTAACAGAACAATACCATTTATATACAATATTTTTGGATGTGACACGAGTTGAAAGTTTCTCTAACAAAGAAATATGTTCGAGGTGAATAATAGTGTAATGTCAGAGCAAATGTACGCAATTCAGGCGAATACTTTTGACTTAGTGATTTTCCTTTTGATTTATATACTACACGTTTTAATAAATGTGCATTCCCAATGCTAATACCTTTTAAATTGTAGAGTTGCTCTTCTTCTAAGAAATTTTTTGTTTTATAGCTTCCAATATATTTTTCAGTGACGCTATCTTTTTTTTCATGCGTCTTGTTTTTTGTGTTAGACTTTTTATCCGCAGATTGTACTGTTCTTTCGTTCTTCTTAATTCTTCTCTTAACTGTTTTTTGCTGGGTGAATTATAAATTTTCCACGGAGACACTGAAGTAGTTCTTGATATTTTTGGAGATGATTGTGCAATTTCTTGTGTAAGATGTTGCGTATCAGGAGCTATGAAAAAAATTGACAATACATATTCTTTTAAGTCATATAACAACAATAAGATTCTTTTTCTTACAAAATATAAACCAAAAAATATCATAAATGAAAAGGTCAAGCCATGTTCAAAAATAAAAACCCTCAAGAATTTGAATTTTTACAAATTTAAATGATTATCTAATAATATATTACCATGAAAAGTAACTGATATATTATACAAGGTGCCAATTCAAAGTGAACATACATAAAGTGTATATTATTTAAATAAATTAATAAAATAAATAATATAATAAATTTAATAACATATTACCACGAAAAATAACTGATATGTTATTCAAGGTGCAAATTCAAAATGAACATACATACATAAGGTGTATATAAGTAAAATTGATTAAAATTTGACTCTAAGTGAAAGTACATAAGTGATATGTTATTCTTAGTGCACAAAATATAAAAGTCGTTTATTGAAGTTTGATTTGAAATTTATACAAACCTGGACAATGAAAAATAGTTGCTTGTAATTCCAGAGTACTAATTTGTTAATTACTCGGAAAAAGAACATGGCGGCCTGCTCTCAAAAAACTTCGATGCGTTTCTCAGTATCCACTTAAGAATAATAATACTTACATTCCGATTCATCCGACACAACTTGTCTCTGACTATTCAATAAGTTAGTAGTACTGTTAAATATCAATCACATATGTCACCCTGCCCAGAGAGAGAGAAAGAGAGATAATGCAAATATTTAAATTAATCATTATCAAAACACTGTTAAATTTTATATATGCACTTTAAGAAGCATGTCACTTACTTTTCAGAGTCAAATTGTGGTAAATTTTGTATCTATATTTTAACGATATTTATTTCGCACTTGTATCTTGAATAATTAATATCTGATTTTTTATAGTTGTATGTTACGTCAGATAATCACTAATCTTTTTAAGCGTGTAGCTTCTTTGTACTTGACATGAGAACTTTTTTACTTATGAATTTTGGGTTTATTTAATATTTACCTGTTTCAAACAATACAACACTTTTTGATCAATAAATTACTCGCTGAAAATATGGCATAACAAATTCAAAATCGGAAATTGATACGAAAATTCGAAATTTTACTACAGAAATGTTGGAGATTTTTAATCTAAACCATTTTCATAACTTTTTCATTTTAATTATTTATTCCATCCATCGAAAGTTTTTTGAGAGCAGGCCGCCATGTTCTTTTTCCGAGTAATTAACAAATTAGTACTCTGGAATTACAAGCAACTATTTTTCATTGTCCAGGTTTGTATAAATTTCAAATCAAACTTCAATAAACGACTTTTATATTTTGTGCACTAAGAATAACATATCACTTATGTACTTTCACTTAGAGTCAAATTTTAATCAATTTTACTTATATACACCTTATGTATGTATGTTCATTTTGAATTTGCACCTTGAATAACATATCAGTTATTTTTCGTGGTAATATGTTATTAAATTTATTATATTATTTATTTTATTAATTTATTTAAATAATATACACTTTATGTATGTTCACTTTGAATTGGCACCTTGTATAATATATCAGTTACTTTTCATGGTAATATATTATTAGATAATCATTTAAATTTGTAAAAATTCAAATTCTTGAGGGTTTTCTATTTTTGAACATGGCTTGACCTTTTCATTTATGATATTTTTTGGGATATCACCTACTTTTTAGAGTACAGATATATGAATCAATTGGTGCAAAAAAAACGCAAAGTTTAAAAAAAGTTATGCTATTTGCAATATGCAATTACGTATTTTTCTTTAAAGATAACTATAAATCTATCCCATAAGAAACCTTAATTAACGACACAGGTCCCGTATTTTTGCGATGCACCGTTTACAAGACATTAAATTTCACCTTCAAGGGGTGGTTTTTGAAAATTTTTAATAAATGATAAATTGACCCCATAAAAAACCTTAATTAACGGCACAAGTCTCATATTTTTGCAACGCAAAACACTGTTTCCGAGACATTAAATTTCACCCCCAAGAGGTGGTTTTTGAAAATTTTTTATGAATGGTAAATTAACCCCAGAAGAAACCTTAATTAATAACACAGGCCCCGTATTTTTGCGATGTACCGTTTTTGAGATATTAAATTTCACCATCAAGGGGTGGTTTTTGAAAATTTTTAATAAATGGTAAATACACCAGAAAGGGTGTGAAAGAGTGAGAGGGGGTGAAAGATGATGAAAAAGTGTAAGAAAAGCGAAAAAAATGAAAAAATAGAGAGGGGGAGGGGAGGGGAGGAAGGGGGGCGTGGTGAGAAAGGGAAATGAGGGGAGGGGAGGGTGAGTGGAAGTTGGGGGAGGTGTGAGTGAAAGGTAAGAGAGAAGAGAAGTACATACATGACTGCGGACAGAGAACAATTTTTCATGAAAAACATCACTTTTTGACCGTTTGTATATCCAGAACGGCTTGACCAATTTTTTTTTTTTTTTGGCTTAACTTACTCGTGGCGATGCCACCTTTCAGAATATGCTACATGCACTTCAAAATTTTTTATATTTTAATAGTTCTGTACCCCAAAAAATCGATTCTAAACTTTCTGGATAAGAGACTAGTAGCGTCCAAAATTTTGAACATGGCCGGAGACGCTACCGCGTCTCCTGATATTTCAAGAAATATAATTATTTTATACAATATATTACTTTTAAGTTATAACATCTTACCAATGACATTGTTACTTCTTCTTTTTTTATTAGCTGTTTCTTCACATACGAGCATTTCCATCTGTAAACATTAAATAAAAATTAATAATGCATGCGTAATAAGAATTCTATTTTTCATTTTTCTACTTTGTTGTTAAGTAAATAAAAAAAATTAAATGATTCAAACATGTAATATCAACGTACATTAAAAACATCAATATTTTGTACTGCATCCATTTGTTCCGTAAATATTGTCTGCTTGCAAGTCTAGAATACTTTTTGTGTGATCTTCATTGTTAGACAATAACTTTTCTGAAGTAACTGTACATTTTTTTGTATACAGGGTGATTCAAAATAAGCGTATGTCCTTAAAGAGACATATTCCTAAGCGTATTCTAAGACAACTTTTCCTTTACCAAAAATTTTTCCGGAGCTTAGTTTTCAAAATACAAAGGAAAATAGGTAGCGTATCGTGAGTCGAGTACAAGAGACAGGCAGGGGCGGACCACTCACCCGTTACGCGGGTGGTTACGCGAAGCGCCTGCTGCAATCAGCTGACGATACATAAATATGCACACACACACACACACCACGCACGCACACAGCAGACAGACGGACAGACAGACACACACACACACATACACACACCGCACGCAGCTGACAGACGGACAGACAGACAGACACACGCACGTACGCATGTACATTTATTCACTCAAGAATGCGTCAGAGAGAGAGAGAGAGAGAGAGAGGAGGGAGAGGGATGTATCGAAGAAGCTTCAACGTGTTTACTTACGTATCATTTTGTCTAAACAATTGATTGCTTCCGCGATGAGACATTCGTATGGAATGATTTTATCCTTTTTCTTATTGTTCACGTTTCGAAACACACACACATTCACATTTCTGTCACTCACTTCATCGATAAAACGAGGAAATATTTAATGATAACTCAGCGCAAAAATTACTCGAAAAAGAAAAACACGTTTTCGACGAACACACGACACGTGTTTCTGCACTTAGATCCAACGAAGATCTAAATGCAAGAACCAATTATATTAAAGAATCACTAAGCGCTCACTGATCTGCTCTGGTGGTTGCTGAACGCAGCCACTTTCAATTGGTTACGGGATTGTCGTGATAACAAACCTAACCTATCAGTCGACTGCTTGCCACCGTCGAGTAAACACGTGTCGTGTGTTCGTCGAAAACGTGTTTTACTTTTTCGAGTAATTTTCGCGCTGAGTAGTTATCATTAAATATTTCCTCGTTTTATCGATGAAGTGAGTGACAGAAATGTGAATGTGTTGTGTGCTTCGAAACGTGAACAATAAGAAAAAGGATAAAATCATTCCATACGAATGTCTCATCGCGGAAGCAATCAATTGTTTAGACAAAATGATACGTAAGTAAACACGTTGAAGCTTCTTCGATACATCCCTCTCCCTCCTCTCTCTCTCTCTCTCTCTCTCTCTGACGCATTCTTGAGTGAATAAATGTACATGCGTACGTGCGTGTGTCTGTCTGTCTGTCCGTCTGTCAGCTGCGTGCGGTGTGTGTATGTGTGTGTCTGTCTGTCTGTCTGTCCGTCCGTCTGTCTGCTGTGTGCGTGCGTGGTGTGTGTGTGTGTATGCATATTTATGTATCGTCAGCTGATTGCAGCAGGCGCCTCGCGTAAACACCTGCGTAACGGGTGAGTGGTCCGCCCCTGCCTGTCTCTTGTACTCGACTCACGATACGCTACCTATTTTCCTTTGTATTTTGAAAACTAAGCTCCGGAAAAATTTTTGGCAAAGGAAAAGTTGTCTTAGAATACGCTTAGGAATATGTCTCTTTAAGGACATACGCTTATTTTGAATCACCCTGTATATTTGCTCTATATATTTTATTGGAGATTTCCTCTGCATTGATAATACTTGTGAAGGTAACTAAAAATATAGGTATAATGTTTTTTCAAATAGTACATATATATATCCCAAGTAGCAATGTGATGTCAATCTCTAACTTGAATAAGATGTCATATCGAGATGTTACCTTGCTACTTGGGTGTATTACACATACATATATTACATAGTTATTTATCAGACATCAAATATTCTTGAATATTGCAGAAAATTCCACCAAGGTGGCATATGTAACACATCTTTCTTGAATATAATTTTTATATTATATATCAAAGTTGATAAATCATAACCGATATTTCTTTTCATTTTAAGTCATAAAATAAAATAAAATGAAATATCTCAACAAAAATCAACTGAGCAGTGACAGATAGTGACAAGATTAACACACAGATAATGATACAATTTCAATATATCTTACATATGGGTTGGCATCAGCTTTTAATCTAATATAGTTTAATATTCAAGAATATTTGATGTCTGATAAATAACTATGTAATATATGTATGTGTAATACACCCTAGTAGCAAGGTAACATCTCGACATGACATCTTATTCAAGTTAGAGATTGATATCACATTGCGTCGTGACGATTTATCGAAACTTTCTTCATGAAAATGCATTGAGCATATTACTGAATTTGATTTTGATAGAATTCTCAGGCAACTATAATATTTCATACCAATGCTTTCGTCTGTATGTATTTTTTGGAAACCTATTAAATATATTAAGAATTGAGATTTTGTTTTCCAATATATATTACATCTTTAAACAATTGTTTATTATAACAAGTCTATGTTTCATCTGGTAAGATTTTTCGTAAATTCTGTTATGCAAAGATCTTACATTATTGTTGTACTTACGTGTGAAAAGTTATCTTCTGCTTTTTTTCGAGTTCTTCTTGTTTATGTGATTTTCGGAAGGTTCTGTTATAACAAGTTTCCAAAATACACGATGGCATTTTTCTTATGCACTTAAGGGGGCATATATCTTTCTCGGCTTCAAAAAATCGATTTTTTTTTATTACATATTTTGAAAGATTAACATTTTAAGAATGTATATCCGAAGCCATTTGAAGAAATTCGAAAAATTGACATTACAGTACTTTATACTGACCGTCGTCTCGGCACCTCATACGGCAGAGCACACAGGTAGGTAGGTACTTTAAACGCATTTTTCTCGAAACCGTGTTTTCAAAGTCGGTACCATAAATATCTCAATAACTATTTAACCGATTCCCATCCGTTTTTTTTGTCTGAAAGCTTATAAAATTCTCTAGTATTTGACCCATGATTTTTTGGATATCTTAATTTTTTATATTTTTTTGGCACGTTTAAAAATGAAATTTATACCTTACCTACTTAAAAGTGAAAAATGATACCTTAAGTTTGAACATCTGCCATTTTGTTTTAAATTCGAAATTTAAAAAAAGAATGGGTCAAATACGAGTAAATTTAATAAAGTACGATATAGTTATATCTCACCAATGACTTAAAAATTTGGTGTCCCTCACTAGAGGCGCTGCTTGAGAAAGCGTCTCTCTCTTAGTATACTTATTATTGCGATAAATATTATCACATGCCTCGGTGGTCGAATTGGTATGACACCCGCACGGAATGAGGGAGTTCCAGGTTCGAATCCTGGCTGAGGTAATATTTTTCGCAATAAATTCTTCATCTTATAAGTTTAGATCTATTTATCCCTAAATGGAAATCGAATTTAGATTTCAAAAAATTGGTGAATCACTGCGGTGTAAGTCTGACAAATCAAGTCGGCTCGTAGCTCACCAATTATATATGCCAGTTTGACGTCAACTAGTCTCCTTTCAATTGAGTTTAAATTTAATAAACTTCAAAGTGCAATATTGCTTTTTGATTTCATATGATTGGATAAAAAGCAATCCATGGTACCGCGATTTAAGTCCCATTGTGCATAGTCAACTTCGGGGGACTGCAGGAGGAAGTAAAGGGGATTATTTTATTTCAATAAAAATAGAGTGACAAGTCTAAAGTATGTTCTTTAATATAAAAAAAACCCGATCCTTATGTGCCTTTTTGTTTCTTGAAAAAAAATTAGTGAAAAAGAGCTATTTTTCGGGTCGAGAAAGGTATATACCCCCTTAATTTACTCGTATATCGTATTCTTCTTCTTCTTAGTTAATTTCACTTAGCACTTTTTCACACTATGTTTCAAGTAGCAAGTAGCTCTGCTATGCATTAGATAGCAGCACTAATAGGGTCCCCCACGAATTTTTGTTTTTCATTTTAAATAAAAGTTCTGGTACTAAAAACAATTATTACAATACAAAATTTGTTAAAACTCATTAAATAATTTGTTTGAAGCATTTAAATATGTCAATCGTTTGAAACGCCCAAATTTTCGCGCGCCATGACGGTGTCGACGTGTGACGTCACTATCTAGGTAATGGTTTGATAGCTGATTTCAAACGTATGTAAATTCACTGAAAATGAATGATAACACAGAGAAAACTCTTAAAAAACGGTGTTACAAGTGGTGTTTTGTTCCATTATGTAAAAATACGACGATTAGTACGCCTTCAAAAATTTTTATATCGGTGCCAAAAGGAGATATTCGGAGGAAATGGTTTGATATCGCAAGACGAACCGATGGTTCAACAATAAACGTCTACACCAACATATTTTGTTGTGAAGATCATTTTAACGTAAGTTAAGTATACTTTATAAAGCATACAAATACTTTATATACTTTGTATATACTTTATAACTATGTATATATATATATATGTATGTCTGTAAAACGTGACTGCTACCTGGAAGAGTTACTGCAGGAGTTTGTTTGGATTGTGCCAAATCTTTTGCTTTCATGCTTTTTACGTTAGCTCCAACTTGAGCCAACCGAGGTTTCTTCTCACTTTTTCCATTTCCTCGTTGACAAGCATTCTTACAACATATGCCTTGTTGTTTACTCTATGCTCAGGACATATTTTTCCACGAATATGACATAAATTTTTTTCCCTTTTTAACTCGACATATCCAATTGCTGCATCACCATAGTTTTCACTTTCAGCTCTAAATACATTATATATATATATATAGGTTAGAATGCCATATTGTTTTAATATATTTTACATATCACTTCGGTCATGATAAATATCAGTGATTATATTATATTCAGCTTATTTCTTTCGATTACAAATTTATAAACGAGTTATAAGTGTATATAAAGTACAAAAAATGTGCTTACTTTTTTGCTTTTATGCCACGGGTTTCTGCGATATTAAACACCTCATTTTCAGAAAAGAAATCGGACACCATCAATACCGTTAGCTTTGGTAAATTGTCCGACTGCGCTTGTACAAATCCCGTATTGTTAGAATGCAACATAATAAATTTTTATAGCAAAACAAATCAGATAATACATAACGTACCATATAAAATATTTGAAACTAATAGACAATGACGTCACACGCGGTCTCCGCCAATCACGGGACGTTCCGTCCCCTCTCAAATTATTCGCAACTTTAATCATTTTTATTAAAAAATTGCATTTTTAATATCGTTTGAAAATCATTTCATTAAGTTTTACTAAATATAAGGTTCATAGAAATCAATTTTTTAAACAACATATTTTTTACAAATTGAACCCTATTTCGCGGAACAAGATGGCTGAAGGCTTACCCCTCTTCCCCACCTCGGCTTCAACCCACAGATATTTATACTGGGTGCTTTCCATTTATCATGACTTGTGTCTACTCACGGGAGTGAAGGTAGTATTGACAAGAGAGGAACAGATTGGCAGCCAATGACGGCCAGGCCAGGCGAGATTGGGAGTAAATGTATGCGCGCGCAATCGTGAACACAATCTAACCTGACATTACCATAGAAAATCGTCCTACTGAAAGAACATACATTGGTCGGTATTCATAGTCAGGTCTTATATTTAAGATCGTCTTAAGTTTATCTTTAGATTTTGTACGAATCAGTTCATTGGCTACGGAGTATCTGAAGATGAACTTAAGACGATTTTAATTATAAGACTCAATTATGATTACCGGTCATTAACCGGCAATGATTATATACAAGAGACTTGACAGAATAGACAAATCGTT
This sequence comes from Crematogaster levior, assembly GCA_901521435.1. Taxonomy (NCBI): domain Eukaryota; kingdom Metazoa; phylum Arthropoda; class Insecta; order Hymenoptera; family Formicidae; genus Crematogaster; species Crematogaster levior. The sequence goes on from CABEGB010000714.1 coordinate 156,409, forward strand.
TTGGAAATTCAAAGAAAAATTTGTATTGGTAAGTACAAATAACAAGTTACTGTATCTTTCATACATATTAAACGTATAATAAATAATATAGAAAAATAGAGGTTATCAATGTAAGAGGTCATCAATACTTATTATGTTTGTTGTCATTAAAATGAATGATTGGATTACCAGTCTAATTGTAATTGAGTTTTATTATTAGCTGTTCACTTATCAAAAAATTCTTTTCAACAACCTGGAATTGATTAACGTGTACGTTTTAGATAAATAAAAAAGAGGGTATGAAGAGGCTCAACGCGGACAATCATCGTTTTCTAGGACATAAGTATGTTACAAACAGGAAGAGGATATATGAAGAGGCTCAACTCGGACACTCATCGTCCACGACATTATAGTATGTTAATAAAAAAAATATTTTAATTCTTAATTTAAAAATGTTAATTATAAATTTTCTAGAACAAACACACTTCTTTGTTTAGTATTTTATTTACTTGCATTTTTAGTTTCTTTTTAATGTGCTTGGTTTACGAAGACTTAGTTCAATATCAGTTTTCTTTTCAAAGTTTTATTATATGTTATTATTTATAATACTTATAATTTTATTATCATTAGTAATTTTATCCCTGTTTTTGATAAGTGTTTTATTTTATTATCATAATTTTAATTTTACGTATTAAAATGTATCAGTATTATATGTTTTACGTTTCGAGATAAAACGAATAATTGTTGTTTTATTTTTATTTTTGGTTTTTGATGATAGTATTTATAATTTTTAATATTTAAAATATCAAATATTTTTGAAATTTTTTTAGTTTTTTTAGTTTTTTTTTAAATTATTTTAGTTTATCTCAGTTCGTTTTATTTTTATAAAACAATGTATAAAATATCTTTATGAAAATGACAATGTAAAAAAGGTGTATTACTGCTTTTTCAGCGCTCTTGTTCAAAATCAATAATTATGCTAATTTACTTTTGTGTTTTGAAATTAAAATGTTTAAAATAAAAGTATATTTTCTGCAACATTAATAAATTTGTTCTTTTTTGTATATTTTCCCTATTCATTTATTGTTGAAAATAATATATATATATGTATACATGTAAGGCTGCGTTCCGTAAACTACATATGCGCGCATAATCTATAATACATGTTACGTGTATCATACATGAATTATATGATACACGTAACATGTATTATAGATAAATGCGCTCATATGTAGTTTACGGAACGCAGCCAATAGAGAATCTGTAGTACCAGTGCCAGGCCACTTGGATCGCGTCGTTCGCATATGTTTCCATCGTTTAACACGGAGCTTGCGCTTCTCTTTATATATGTTCTTTGTGTCTACTCAAGCCATGGATCTAAAGAAGATATGGATGGAGTCTAAAGTGTGTATACGGGCAAGGGGGCTGTGAAATTTGCGGCAAGGGGAATGCATAGTGCTGTCTCTTTCTGTAGGTAACCTTCGTATGTTTCCGTCGCATATCCGATGATTCCCGAAAGATTATATATCCCATACAAGACGCAATGCGCAGTTCGGATATCTTCGGTTACATTCGTTACAAAGCCGAAGGTTACCTACAGAAAGAGACAGCACTATGCATTCCCCTTACCGCAAATTTCACAGCCCCCTTGCTATAGACTCCATCCATATCTTTTTAGATCCATGACTCAAGCTAGCTTAAGTCAGCAGCTCCAATCACGATAAATGGAAAGCACCTACTGCGCAGAAGTTGATGCGCAATATGTCTTCTGATCTAGAGTAAAACATTTGTATCGGAACTATTAAGTTAATATTAATCAAAGAAAAAATATATAAGTATATAAGTATATAAATATATAGAAAAAGTAAGCTTTTAATTCTAATGTTTTTTTATTTTAATATTACAGATAAGAACACAAAATATACACATTTTTTAAATATAAAATTGTGCTAAAAAGAAATAATCTAACATTTTATATATAGAGGTTATATGTAATAATAAGTGTTGACAAATAATTTTTTCAATAGATGAATGAAAATAATTTGATGAATGCAATTTATTTGCATAATGATAGTAGCAGCAGCAACAGTAGTGATAGTAGTGACAGCATTATCAGCAGCAGTAGTAGTTCTTCAGATGAGAATTATGATCCATCAGAAAATGACTTGTATGAAGAAGATCTATTATTTCCTCTTCTTCAGTTATTGTTAAATGGGCGTAGACGACATCATGTGCAAAATTTTCTTGACATTGTACACAGAAAAAGTGATCAAGAATTTAGAGAAGATTTCAGACTAAATCGTATAACTGCGTACAGATTACTAGGTAATTATATATTGTTAGTAATAGATTAGTGTGTTTTTAAATATATTCTATTTTATGGTAAGAAATATCTTTTAATTATGTTTCTTTTTTAGAATCCTTTGAGACCAGAAGATTTATGCCATCAAATGAATTTGGAAAAGAAAAAAAGCCTGCAGAACTATGTTTGCTGATGACTCTTTGGTTTTGAGTAACAAAGAACCACATCGAACATTATCTAATCTTTTTGATATATCAATATCATCAGTATTTCGCATTATACGTCGAGTTATAAACTGGTTAGTAACTTTGGTACCAGAAGTTATTAGATGGCCTCAAGGAAATGATATAATTAAAATTTCTCGTGAATTTGAAAAAAAAGGCAGGCATATCAAATTGCATTGGAGCAATAGATGGCTCACATATTTATATAAATAAGCCTGAGGGAAATAGTAGAGAATATTTTAACAGAAAACAGAGTTATTCAATCCTTTTACAAGCGGTTAGTGATTGTAATATGAGATTTCTTAATATATATTGTGGTGATCCAGGATCGTTTCATGATGCCCGAATGTTAAGAAGATCAGAGCTTTTTTATATTGCTGAACAAGAAAGAGAAAATGTTTTTCCAAACCAAACTTTTTTGTTAGGAGATAAAGGTTATAATGGAGTTGCAAACAAATGGATTGTTTGTCCTTTCAAAGATAATGGTCATTTAACGGCTCAACAAGAAGCATTTAATACAAAAATTTCAATAACTAGAGTTGCAGTTGAGAAAGCTTTTGGTATTTTGAAAGCCCGATTTCGACAGCTTCATAAATTACCTTTACGTGATATTTATTTCATGACACAAATTATAGTAGGTTGTTGCGTACTTCACAATTTATGTTTAGATAATGAAGATAACGGTGAAGATTTTTATGACGAAAATTTCGCAGCAGAGGAAAATAACACAGCCACACAAAAAAAAAAAAATTTCGACGCAGATGGTGAGATTATGATTACTATATGTTTTTCGGGTCGCTGAATCCGAATCCGAGGTCAGTTTTACTCCTGCACGTCAGGGTTTTGACATAACCTCAAAAAACATAGTAAATTTGAATTTTCTAAACATAAATAAAAAGCAAATAACAGATTTGTAGTATTTTAATCATTTTCTTTTTTCGAACTATATCGAGTTCTTTTCTCCTCAAAAGATCGATGCAATGTTTTACGTTTTCTACCTTCCTTCGGTAAGTCTCTTTTCATATTCCAGCAGAAATCTGCCATCATATGTTCGTCCCATTTTCCCTGATAGCGAGTTTCCATAACTTTTATGTCTTGATGAAAACGTTCCCCTTGTTCTTCGCTAAAATCTCCTAGGTTGTTGGGGAATTCGTCAAGATGTGAGTGCAAAAAATGTAATTTCAAATTCATCAAACAACCTAGTTTTTCGAAGTTTTTTACCATATTATTAACAATTTTTTCATACTGTGGACTTTTTGTATTTCCCAAAAAATTGTGTGCCACGTCTTTGAAACTAAGCCAAGCTTTTTTCTCAAGTCCGTTCATTATACTAGTAAAATTTTCATCTTTGAACAGCTTGCGAATTTGTGGTCCATCAAATACTCCTTCCTTCACTTTTGCCTCAGAAAGTTTTGGAAACTTCGATTGGAGATATAGAAAACATTTACCTGTTCTATCTAAAGCTTTAACGAACTGCTTCATCAGACCAAGCTTTATGTGAAGGGGAGGGATGAGAATTTTTGATGGATCTACTAACGACTTGTGAATGATGTTATATGAACCAGTGGTCAACGATGCTCTTACAGGCCAATTTCTTTGTTCGTAATGCTTTGCTCTATCTCTACTATCCCACAAACATAAATAGCAAGGATATTTAGTAAATCCTGATTGTTGTCCGAGTAACATTGATATGATTTTCATCAAGACATAAAAGTTATGGAAACTCGCTATCAGGGAAAATGGGACGAACATATGATGGCAGATTTCTGCTGGAATATGAAAAGAGACTTACCGAAGGAAGGTAGAAAACGTAAAACATTGCATCGATCTTTTGAGGAGAAAAGAACTCGATATAGTTCGAAAAAAGAAAATGATTAAAATACTACAAATCTGTTATTTGCTTTTTATTTATGTTTAGAAAATTCAAATTTACTATGTTTTTTGAGGTTATGTCAAAACCCTGACGTGCAGGAGTAAAACTGACCTCGGATTCGGATTCAGCGACCCGAAAAACATATAGTAATCATAATCTCACCATCTGCGTCGAAATTTTTTTTTTTGTGTGTGGCTGTGTAATATGCAGAACTATAATGAAGATGAAATTGTTGATGAAGACGATTTAGAAGATCGTCGAACATTATTGTTTAGAGAAATGTATCCTATATAATGCATATGTATATAATATATGTGTATTTATCCTAACAATAAATGTAATAATAGTTTTATATATGTAATACTATCTATAGAGATATAGTAAGAGATATACTAATGATAACGCTGTATTTTTATTTGTAGACATTTTTTGTTGAAAAGTTATATTATTTATGATACATATATTCTCTTACTATACAGGGTGTCCCATTATAAAACATCCAGTCGAATATTTCGAAAACCAAGCCCGGGAGAGAAAAATTTTTCAGACAAAAGTTATTTGGTTTCGAGGGGCCCATATATTTGATATATTTTGGTATATTTATATATTTATATTTTATATTTATACTAAATTAAAATGAATATTAAGCCTATCACACAATATTATTTTTATGTTTATTTCTTATTTCTATTCTAATTTTTTCATTGTGTGACGGCCCTTAGAACACAAATTTTAATTTAATATTTAAAAAGGCTTGATATGTAACATTTTACTTTGATTTTAATTTAGTATTTAAAAACTTAATATAATTTAATTTATTGAAAAATAGTTATGAACTTTATTGGTTATTTAAATGAAAAATACTTTGTTTTTCAATCAAACTTCTTAATAGCTCACACTTTTCTCTTTGAATAGCCATTTTCTCTTTATGTCGTTCAGTCTTTTTATTTAATTTCAATTCCTCAAAGTACATCCTTTTTTTTTTACGAGGGTCATTCAATAAGTAACGAGACAAATTACTATTGCTCAAAAACGGTTTATTCAATCAGTACAAAACTTTGGTTACTTTTCAACATAGTCCCCAGCAACACTTATACACTTGTCCCATCTTTCTGCTAATTTGTAAATGCCCTTGGCATAAAATTCTTTGGGTTGATCTCGAAGCCACTTTTGCACCTGATTTTTGACCTCTTCGTTGGATTGAAAATGTTTCCCTCGTAGGCCCTTTTTAAGAGGTCCAAACAGATGGAAGTCTGATGGGGCGAGGTCGGGGCTGTAGGGGGGATGTGGAAGGATCTCCCACCCCAGTTTCTGAAGTTTTTCTTTCGTCAGCTGTGCCGTATGTGGACGGGCGTTGTCATGAAGCAAAATTACGCCTTCAGTCAAGAGCCCGCGGCGTTTCGTTCGAATTGCAGGTCTTATCTTGTTTTTCAGCATGTCACTGTAGTACTGGCTGTTGTTCTTTGGCCTTCAAGAAAATCACAATAAATTGGCCCCTGAAAATCCCAGAATACTGTAAGCATGACTTTACCGGCAGATGGCTGGGTCCTGAATTTTTTCCGAGTGGGAGAAGTCGTATGCTTCCACTCAAGGCTCTGTCGTTTTAACTCTGGCTCATAGTGGTGGATCCATGTTTCATCACACGTTACAATTCTTTTGAAAAAACCTTCTCCTTCAGTCGAATATCGATTTTTCAACTGTTGACTGATTTGAAGCCGGGTTTCTTTGTGAGCGTCCGCGAGTTGTCTGGGCACCCATCTCGCACAGGTTTTCTTGTACTGCAGCTTGTTGTGAATAATGTTATGGACAGTTCCAACACTCGCATTTGCTTTTTCACTTATCAGTTCAACAGTGATACGCCTATTGTCCCGAATTAACGCATCAATCCGAGCCCTGGTGAAAATGAAAAACTTTTCGAAGCGTCAAAGAAGCGTAAATAAATAGAATTTACGCTTCTTGGAAACTTCATTAACTTTCCATTAACTTTTCATGGTTTCGAACCTTTATACACGCTTCTTAAACGCTCCGTAAAACATGTATGAAATGTTTTATTACGTTTCCTGTACTCTCCAATAATTCATGTTTCCTTAACGTTTCCTAAACGTTTAACAAAATGTGTACGAAGCATTCCGATACGCTTTCTTTACACTTCAAAAATTTATATTAAGAAACGCTTTGTTTACGCTTCTCAAACGTTCCACAAAAAGTGTACAAAGCCTTCAGATACGCTTTCTTTACACTTCAAAAATTTATATTAAGAAACACTTTGTTTACGCTTTATTCCCAAACGTTTATATATATTTAAAACTATACATTGCTACTGTTAAAAATGGATTTAAGAAAATGTTTATAGAACTTTTATTGGGTTAAAATAATCAAGGTTTAGAGTAATATTTGTTTCAGTTTATTATTAAGATATAAATATTTGAGTACATAGAAATACTACTTAGTATTATGTGACAAAAAAGTAAAATACGTCATCATTAATCACCATAATAACCAAATGGCATTTTACATAGATATTTATCGCTTACAAGATCTATAAAAACGCATTGAGCATCTATTTCAAAAGGTTCAATACAAAAAAATTTCCCATAACTTATGAATCGTTTAACTTGAGTATATTTAAAATCTTGATCAGACAATAAAGGTTCTTTTTGCACCACAACCTCTTGCACTAAAATTAATACTTTTGAATCGGATACATATATAATTTTTTTTATAACGGCAATCATTTTATAACAAGTCAAAATATATGAGTCATTATGTTTCTTATTAGTTGCATAAACTTCAGAATAAAATCTTATACCATTATACAACATTTTTTTAAACAACGTACAATTTTCTAAATTAAAATTGTATTCTTTAACACATATATATTCTTCAGGTGAAAATGTACATATTTCTTTTTTACCTAAGAGAACTACTTCTTTGCATCTTATAAAATGTTGCCATTTAGTTTGAATAACATTTTCACAAAATTTTATTATTGATTTTGTTGATACTAACTCATTGCACAAAATTGGTAAATCATTGAATATCAAAAACTTGCGAGCTATTTGCTTTACAACATAACGTGGACTTTGCAACAATTGCAGCAGATGACGATTCTGTCCTTCATATACAAAAGCATTATGAGTCCAAAGGGGACCCCAGTTTAACTCTTTCAGTCACTCATTTTTCTTTTCACTGTATTCGCTTGAAACTCGTTACTCGGGGGTTTTCGGGGTCGCTGAATACGAATCTGGTGTCAGTTTTCCAAAATTCAAAATGGCGGATCCAAGATGGCGGACATGGAAATTGAAAATTGAATTATTGTACTTGGTTATCTCGCTCTCAGCGCTACCCAAAACCAACGACGAGGACGTGGCGAGATTGTGGTTCCACTTTTTTTATTTTTTATTTTTTTTGTTTTTTTTTTTTTTTTTTTTTTGTTTTTTTTATTTTTTATTTTATTTTTTGTTTTTTTTTTAATAAAAATTAATTTTTAATCACAGTAGAACAGAAAGGAAGCCTATGTTCACATATGTTTTGTGGATCAGGATGGTGACACTAACACCGCCACTGTGGTTTCGTATATAACGTTTATTTTAGTTCTAGATCAATACACTAGGTCACTATCCGTACGTAATTACATAACGGTATTCGCTTTGCTCGTTCGAGCCTCGGTTATTTTCGACGGCGCGCACCTGGGAATGTTGGATCCACTCTGAGCCGGTTGGACTTCGCCTGGGGACGATCGTTATCGCCCTGAGTCCGGGTGGTCAGACCGACCGCGACAACGCCTTGGGAGATCACTCCTGAGTCGCAGTATCACGGCACACCTTTCCGAAACTCTCACTAATTTCTGTACGATTATACAGGCTCTGTTTTTAGGGACCGATGATTTTCTTACAAGTCCGACTGCCGGAATGAACTCGACTTAGACTAGGGCCCCCCCCCCCCGAACCCTCGATCCTTTCTCCTATTGGCCATTCTCAAGTTTGGTGGTTTGTGGGAGGACACCGACATCCAATCGGTAACGATGCGCAATCCTCGTCATCTCTCGGCGGATCCTTGTTTGTTCGATGCCCCTTTGTTTGCCCGCTTTACTGTCGAGATACCGCCACCGATTACGAGGAAACGCTGTCATGTCAAAACTGAACAAGACGAGTCGGCGATGTGCCGAAAGACGTTTAAAGATAGCCGGCGATAAGCCGAAGCGAATGAGAAGAGTCGGTGTGTGTCATGATCGTGTTGATTCGTCTGACCACCCCCTTTTTTCGTGCACGAAATTTGCCTCTTTAGGACATTGTGACTCGACAACATACTAGGCATGATATTCCAGGAAGCAATTTCTCTCCGCCGACAAACATAAGGCTACATTGCATTCTTTGCATTTGGAAAACAGATACGAGATTCGTATTTAGCGACCCCGAAAACCCCCAAGTAACGAGTTTCAACTGAGTTCAGTGAAAATGAATGAAGAAAATTAATTTTTTCTGGAAAAGGAACATTATTTTTTGTTATCCGTTTGTTTATAATGATTTTATTATTAACAATTTGTGGATCAGTAATTTTTTTAGACTTGTTACAGTATGAGGAACATACCAAAACTAAAAAAACCTTTCATTTATTGATAAATATAAATTATAAATTTATAAAACTGTTAACTAAAAGGTGGCTCGCTGAGCGGCACACTGTGACGCAAAGGGTTAAAACATTTTGTGCAATGTGCGTTAAAAGATGTACATTTAATACCATTGATGTAACATCAAAATACTTGTTAAATAAGAAAACATAAGTCACAAATAATTCGTGTGCCTTTAGAACATTTTTTTTTCTAACAGACTTTTGCAAAAGTATATTTGTAGCTTTTGATAACATAGCAAGATGCTTCAAATATTTTTTTTTTTTTTAAACCTTTCAAACACGGTATACAATAAAATATTAGCCAAGATCTCCATTCAGACGCTTTCCAAATATTTATTTGTGAAAGAGAACGAACAGATCGGGTGATAGAAGTCAAAGCACATATGTTAGTAAAACGTTCATCAATAGCAGATATTAAATGCTTCATAGCTATTTCATCATTTCCCATGTTTTTCCAATATTTTTTACGAGAAGAATCAAAAAGCAATTCTGTATGTAATCGAATCACACCTAAAAGAATACAATGCATATAATCGGACACAAATCCAACAATCAAATCAAAGAAATGTAATTGTAATAATACTGTTGGTCCCTTTACGCCTTTCACATATCGCTTCCTATCATCACGTTCATTTTGTTTTTCATATACTTTCTCGATGTCTTTTATAGTAGACTCAGTTGTTCGATCAGGTGCTCTGTATGTGCATAAAAGGAATCTCTGCCCTTTTACTGTATGTTCAGCTTTTTGATAACAAAATGTACATGCATAATAAGAATTGATCCCAGACATATTTAACATTTTAAATCGAGCTACCGAATCAACTATAGCGCACAAAGGAATCACTTTGCTTATTACATCTTTTCCATTGTGATTCCAATAAAAGCCGTGAAGAGATAATTTATTAGCTTGCTCAATAAAAGGTTGTAAGAAGACATTTTGGTTTGGATCATTTTTACCAACATACAATCCAGCAAGTAAGACGTGTTTACTCCTTTCTTTTGGTGGCAGTTCATTTATCGTAATATAAATGGGCCTTATGGTTTTGCCACAAGATTTACCCATAGGAATACCATCAGTATTAAATGAATACGAGAAATTATAAAGATGTGAAAGAATATTTCCATTATCAAAGTGTTTTCTATATTCTGCTCCATCATAGATGTCTTCTAAAGCAGTGTCGTAAATTTTTGAACGATTAAATCTATAAGTTAGAAGAGAATCAACAATAGTTGTATTTTTAAGAAGTCTCTTGAATTGAGATTCTAAATCTATGGATAAAAAATAATTTGAGGAGTTAACACTGATAACATGTCCACAGTTGCAATTGATAGATTCTGGTAAATTATTCTTATTTCCAAAATATTTTTCACATTCTGGACAAAAAATGTGATATTTGAAAATGTCACCTGATCGATCTATATGATTAAAATACATGTATTTGGAGCTTGGAATTGTTTCATATCCATACATTGTATTTATCATTTTTAAAATGTCTGTTTGTGCTAGCCACGATAAATTATGTCTTAATCCTAAAGTCAAACACATAAGCATAACGTCTTCTGCAGTTGATTTTGTACACGGACAAATAGTACGTTTCTGATGTGATTTTTCCTCCCAAAAATTTTGTTCTTTATTGATGCCAGAAAATTGTTGATAGAAAGATGCCTTAGATTCTTCCTTTCCTTCAGAATGATTTGTTGAAGAACTTAATTCAGATTCCTGAAAAATTACAGACGTAAGTACTTTCATATAAAATTAATATCAATTGTGAAATATACAAAATACATTTTATAAGCAGAAAAAAATGTATTTTTCATCTAGAAATGTTGTAGTAAATTTGGTTGGGTGCACTAATGCATAAAAGCTATATAAATTTACAATAGTAATTAAAATGTACAATTAAAATAATAAGACTGATAACTGATTATGCAAGTTATTATTTTTTTAAGAAACTTAATAGTTTAATAAAAATAATAAATAATAAAAAAGTAATTTGTAATATTAATTATCTTACTATTTCATTTATTGTACACAATAGTGCTTTAATATACGTGTGCATTAATGCATCCATCTAAAGATATTATTTTGAATATTAAATTATTACCTTATCCATCACATTCATAAGTTCCTTAGAACTGCGAGTATCATTTTCACTTGTGACTTGACATACCATCATCATTTTCACTAAAAATAATGTCATCATTTTCACTTGACATAATTTCATCACCATTTTCAATTGACATAATTTCATCATCATGTTCTATATGTTTCTGAAATAAAAAAAAGAGATAATTAGTATTCCTTTTTTTACAAAAAAGTTTTTACAAAACTTAGGATCTTCGTAGAATGATTAACTTATCAGTTAACGAAAAAAATAAATAAATATTAATAATTTAGTTTATTGCTTTTGCAAACGTTGATTTGATATTCATGTTTAAGGTTTAAGACATGAAATAATTATTGTGCGTTAGACAACAAACATAAGACAGTATTGTACGTTACTTTAAAGCAGACTTGAGAGCAGATTTGAGACATAAAACAGTCTTAAAGTTACAAGTCAGCCATTCTGCTAAAATGCTGACTTGTAATTTCAAGATAATGCTTTACATCTTAAGGGGACCGTCTACATTAGACGGTCAAAAAAATCGATTTTTTTTTTGCTTTAATCGAAAGTACATCATTTAAACTATATCCTGTTAAAATTTCAAGTCGAAATTCGTACGGGAAGTGGTCGAAATAAAATATTTAGTGCGCACGCTCTGAGCGTTCCAGACGCTACGAGCGTAGCGTCAGGTAAGAATCTATAACGGTCGGAAAGGGCGGGGATCCTAGTAGCTGGCGTTATAAAAGTCACTGAAAAAGAGCCTAGGGTACAGTCGATGCTCTTTATACGGCATTGTTAGAACGACCGTTGCTACAGCGTGCCAGTATTTATTGTGCTCTTGCTTGTTTCTCGGCTTTCGTTATAGTTATTGATAAATATTGTGAATTTCATCATGAGTGGGTATCCAAAAGTAAACAAAGAAGACACATTTCGACCATCACGACCAAGAAAAAGACGTTTTCACGGGAACAAATACACCGACGAAGATAACGAGCCTGTTGGACAAGGTACATCTGCTCGAAAATTGCAAACAGCTTCCCAAGAAGATGTGTGCGTTAAACTAACGCATTTTTACAGAATTGTCGAGTTTGTGAGTGTTTTTGCTGCTATTTCCGAACTTGCAATTTGTAAAGCGTGCAAGCGCAATTTGAATTTTGAAGAAACGGGAACTCGTGGCCTTGGTTTCAAAATTGCAGTGAAGTGCGCGTGTGGGACTCGTTTGATTGATTCTGGGCCTATGAGAAATACTGGCTATGAAATTAATCACCAATTGATATTTGCTATGAGACTTTTGGGCGTTGGATTACAAGGCCTCAACTTATTTGTTTCTCTCATGGATATTAGCAAGGGGCTCAGCAAAACTACGTACAATAGAGTAGTAGAGCATATACATGAATCTACAAAACTAGTGTTTGATGCTATGTGCCTAAGAGTAGTTGAGGAGGAGAAAAGGGAGAACGAAAAAAGGGAGAGGCCTTTACTCGACTTCAAAGTTTCCGGTGATGGGAGCTGGAAAAAACGAGGATTTACATCGTTATACGGCGTTACAACATTGATTGCTTCATTTAGCGGTAAAGTTCTTGATCTGGTGGTGAAAAGTTCGTACTGTCAACCGTGTAATGCTTGGAAAGGAAAAGAACAATCAGAAGAATTTAAAAATTGGTATCAGACACATGAAGAAGAATGCTCGGCGAATCATTTTGGCAGTGCAGGTAAAATGGAAGTGGACTCGATAAAAGAGATGTTCTCGGCTTCAGAAAATAAATACGGCGTGCGTTATATGAATTACATCGGTGACGGGGACTCAAAAACTTTCAAAGCTATTCTTGATTTAAATCCCTATGGAGACGAGCATGTTGTTGTAAAAAGCGAATGTGTAAATCACGTAGAAAAACGAATGGGAACTCGGCTCCGCAACATAAAAAAAGAGAAAAAGCTTGGAGGTAAAGGAAAACTCACCGACGGTTTAATTAAAAAAATAACAAAATATTACGGCCTTGCTATAATGAGAAATAGCGATTCTACTGAGAACATGGAGAGAAATATAATGGCAACGTATTGGCACATGGTCTCAACAGACAAAAATCCAAGACATGAAAACTGCCCCGCAGGAGAGAACAGCTGGTGCAAATTTCGTGTTGCAGAGAGCCGAGGACTTCACTATACCCACCCACCTTCTTTAAGGGGTTACACCTATTTGAATTTTTTTTTTTGCATTTTTTTTTATTGGCTTAAATGATGTGAAAACATCTCAAAAATGATATTCAATCGTAATTTTAGTCCAAAAAATTTTTTAAATAACCTTTTTAGCTAAATTTGTGAGTCTACCTTTGATGCTCCAAAACACTTTTAAACTCTTGGCGCGCTATAGCAGCAGTTTGGAAGATTTAAGTCCCAAAGAATTACTTACGCGTTGTCTTGGAGCATAAATACGCAAAATAGCAATGAATCATTCAACTCTGTTGTTTGGACCATAGCGCCTAAATCAATATCTAGTGGCAAACATACTTTGGATGTAGCATGTGATATAGCCACGATTTTCTTCAATGACGGATTTTTAGGCTTGCTACGAATTATGAAAGTGCTTCAATTGCCAATTAGCGTTGAATTACATAATTATTGCTTGACAATCGACGAACACCGTGTGAAAGCCGCAAATCGCTCATCATCAAAATTTGAAAAAGACGCTCGGCATGACTTAAAATCGTTAAGAAAAAAAGATGAGGATCAAAATCTGAACTTGGAAGGAATTCTTTATGGTCCTGGGATAGCAGAGTAAAGATAAAAAAATTAGCAAGCTCCTATTTTGAATTTTTCATGCAGTAAATCGTTTCCAAAACTTTGAACGCAATTATCTCAAAACCACGTTTTTCAAATCGGCAGTACAAATAACTCTTTCAATTTTTATCCAATCGACTTACAATTTTAACTGTAGCTTTTTAGATAGATTTTAAAGAGAAGTACACACGATTTTTGAGATCCATTAATAATTACGTGTTTTATAAACATTTAAAGGTCGATTTTTTTGGTGAAAAACAAAATTTTGGCTTTAAACTTGTGTCAAATTGCAAAAAATGATTATTTTTTAATAATCGTGTGTACTTCTCTGATAAATTTAATGTAAATTATAAAAAAAAAAATTTTTTTTTCCTAAGTGCAGAAATAAAAATGACATTTGTACTGCCGCAGACCACCTCCAAAAAAAGACACGATGCTTTGAGTATCTCTACATCCGCCATTTTGAACAAAAAAATTAAAAAAAAAATTATTTTGTATACTTCAATATATGGGGCAAAATTCCTGAAATGTCCTGGCTAAAAAATGAAAGTTCTCCAATTTGGTCAAAACTTTACTAAAATGTTGTCATTCTTAGTAGAAGTCATAATCTCAAATATTATTGAATTTAATAAATTATTTTTTGAGTTAGGGAATTTCAAAATTTTTATATTTTTTAAAACGGATTTTTTCGATTTATCATTTTCATACGTGGAAGGCATAAAAGTGAACATATAAGCAGTGATTTTTGAAGGTTTTTTCGCGGGCTTCAAGCTAGTGACAATAGTTTTTTGAAAAAAATAAAATTTGACCTTGAAATTCAAGGTCAAAGTGTTAATTTCGATATATCTCAAAATCGGATTTTTTTAAATTTTTTTAACTTGTCTAAACGGAAAGATTGACTCATTTTCTATAACATGTGTGAAAATGAGAGTGGCATCTGTTAGAGATTCCGAGAAAACAACCCTCAAACACCCGCGCGCGCTCCAACCGGGCGCTGTTTCGCCGCCGCAAGTGCGTGTACCGCAGCATTCCGCTGACGGTGGATGCCTGATTCCTCCATATTGCTAATGTTTGAGGATATGAAAAAGTATTTGTGATGATTACAGCCGTTTTTATAACTATTATCTGCATTTCATATATAATTCATACTGACATTGGATTGCCTGCGTTGCAGTTATTGCAAATTTTGGAAAAGTGAATTTAATTTTTCTCAGTGAAATTGTGCAGAATTTTCGTTTCTTTTTTGTCTTTGATATTGAATAAGATATCAAAACACTAAAATACAAAATGTGCAGTCGAAATATGGTAGAACATTTTTTTGAGCCTTCTAATGCCTGCATGTTCCTGCTCTCGGCGTTACCCGGAATCAACGGCGTGGACGTAGCAGGTGTCTGATTCCTTCGGGGTGCTTTTTTGATATCTTATTCAATATCAAAGACAAAAAAGAAACGAAAATTCTGCACAATTTCACTGAGAAAAATTAAATTCACTTTTCCAAAATTTGCAATAACTGCAACGCAGGCAATCCAATGTCAGTATGAATTATATATGAAATGCAGATAATAGTTATAAAAACGGCTGTAATCATCACAAATACTTTTTCATATCCTCAAACATTAGCAATATGGAGGAATCAGGCATCCACCGTCAGCGGAATGCTGCGGTACACGCACTTGCGGCGGCGAAACAGCGCCCGGTTGGAGCGCGCGCGGGTGTTTGAGGGTTGTTTTCTCGGAATCTCTAACAGATGCCACTCTCATTTTCACACATGTTATAGAAAATGAGTCAATCTTTCCGTTTAGACAAGTTAAAAAAATTTAAAAAAATCCGATTTTGAGATATATCGAAATTAACACTTTGACCTTGAATTTCAAGGTCAAATTTTATTTTTTTCAAAAAACTATTGTCACTAGCTTGAAGCCCGCGAAAAAACCTTCAAAAATCACTGCTTATATGTTCACTTTTATGCCTTCCACGTATGAAAATGATAAATCGAAAAAATCCGTTTTAAAAAATATAAAAATTTTGAAATTCCCTAACTCAAAAAATAATTTATTAAATTCAATAATATTTGAGATTATGACTTCTACTAAGAATGACAACATTTTAGTAAAGTTTTGACCAAATTGGAGAACTTTCATTTTTTAGCCAGGACATTTCAGGAATTTTGCCCCATATGTATAATAAACCCTCAAAATTTTATTTACATTGATTTATTTTATCACAACGAAAAAAATTTCTTAAAAAAGGCTTTTTTCCGACCGTTCAAATAGGTGTAACTCCTTAAATGATACTGTCGCTGAAAATATTTATCCAGTATTTCAAGAATTATCTAAAAAAGATTTACTGCAGAGGTGCTTAGGTGGGCACACTCAAAACGCAAACGAAAGTTTCAATGCGACAGTTTGGCGGTTGGCACCGAAACATCTTCATTGCGGCCGCAAAATAGTTGAAATCGCCGCTTGGATCGCCGCTGGAATTTTCAATGAAGGGTATTTATCAGTTTTGAGAATAATGTCCAGTATGGAGATCACTATTGGGCCAGTTTGCCGCGAAATAGCAGTCACAAAGGATGACAGTCGGCTGAAAAGTCAAGAGCGCCGCAGTAGATGTCTGGAGCAGCCCGCAGCAAAACTGGCAAAACAACACCAGATAGAGAGGAATGAATTATTTGAAGAAGAGGAAGGTCTTTTGTATGGAGCAGGGATAGCAGATTAATCAAAAAATTAAAGTAAATATACGTTAAAAAATTTTTATCGACTTTTCACGTACGAAAACTTTAAACGCGTTTTTCTCGAAACCACGTTTTTCAAATTGGCGTGCACGATTACTTAAAAACTTCTGGACGGATCGACTTAATTTTTTTTTAAATTAAAGCTTATTTAATTACCTTCTAGATGAACTAAAAAAACTAGAAGAAAATATTGCAAAAAAAAGTTATTAACAAAAAAACACGAAAATTTTCCGAAAAAAATCAATTTTTTTATTCAAGCAACAATTTTTTTTATTTATTTTTATAAATTCATATTTTTTTTTAGTTCATCGAGGAACTACACTCATTAGCTTTAAAAAACCTCTTTCTTTATGTGTTTCAGATGATTCTACGAGACGCTACCTTGCACGCCGTGATCAAAGAATTTTTAGAGGCACCGGCATATAATAAATAATAACTAATGTTAAAATTAATAAAATGTAATAAAAAAATTCTATTGTAAACCTTTAAATGTATTTAATATACGGTAAAAATTTCAGAAAGATTCATCGTGTAGTTTTTAAAAAAAAAATTCATGAAAAAGTACTTAATTTTGACCGTCTAATGTAGACGGTCCCCTTAAGTCTGCTTTAAAGTAACGTGCAATACTGTCTTATGTTTGTTGTCTAACGCACAATAATTATTTCATATCTTAAATCTTAAACATGCATATCAAGTCAACGTTTGCAAGAAATAAACGTTTGCAAAAGCAATAAACTAACAATATTTATTTTTTTTGTCTTAAACTGATAAGTCAATCATTCTGGGAAGATAGACCCTTAGCCATTCTGCTACAGTATTAGATATTAGAAAAGTAGTCTTTAATATAATATATATCCATGTGCATTAATGCATCCATCTAAAACTATTATTCTGCATATTAAATTATTACCTTATCCATTAAACTCATAAGATCCTTAGGATTGTGAGTGCTGTGAAGGCAAGCATCATTTTCACTTGATATAACTTCGTCATCATGTTCTGCACATTTCTGAAATAAAAAAAGATAATTAATATTCTTGTTTTGTACAAAAAAGTTTTTACAAAACTTTTTGATATTAGAAAAGAGTAACAGAACTAATTCTTTTTTAAAGAAATATACTTCAAATTACTTGAAATATTATACTTTACCTGTACAATAGGCTTGATAGTCCTATTTTTCTGTCGATGTGCAGTACTACGAGGAATAGGAACATCTTTGAAAAGATACTGCTTATACTTCATACTAATATATATATTACAATATATGTATATATATTTTTTTTAAATAATTTGTAACATTCAAATTCGACACAAATTAATTTAATTTTTGATGATCAACTTGTTTAGCACGTCTTCAACTTCTTTGACACGCTTGGCACGCTTGTACAGTCACGGACATTGATTAGTTCCGTGACCCCTTTCCGCGGGGCAAGGGGAACATGGATGTGGGGCTAGTTGTCTTCAGATGAAGCCTTTTCAATAATAATACTACTCTGAATAGAACGCCCACAGTATCCTATATCAGAGGTAATAAATGAGCACACAGGATCAACGATTTAACTCAACAACTCTGTATTTATCTTTACTGTACAACGTCTAGGACGGAAGGGGTAGTCTCGGAGATTCGTCTTGACGACTTGCGTTACTTGAAGCAACTAGATGTGCGCGCAGCGCTATACAGTCGGTAACGTAGGGCAACCGTGATAACGGCAGGGCCCACATTACTCCCCCCTAAGTGTAAACGCTATGTTGCACGGTACAAAAGTACTTACAATCTAACTTAGACTAAACGCATTAATACTATATCACAGAGACTAAATGGAATTCGTGACTGTTACAACGAAGACTAGAGATTTACTCTGACTTAAGAATCTATGTAAACTTAAAATTTACGCTGACTTAAAAGTTACGCGCTTCTTAGGTCCGCAGAATACACCTTTGGGGTACATTTATCGGTAGGTTGTGGAGCGTGTAAGTCTGCCTTAGCAATTACAGTAGTAACGTCGTTCATAACATGTGCTGGTTTAAGCCTTTCGACGGATACACTTTGTGGTTTCCCATTAACTTCTATCGTAAAAACTTGATCGGATTCACGTTGAAGGACTTTAAAAGGACCGGAGTATGGCTTTTCCAGGGGTTTCTTGACCGCATCGCAACGAAGAAATACGTGCGTGCAGGAATACAAATTTTTAAAGCAAAACGGACGTTTTTTAATGTGATGCGCCGCGGGAATAGGTTTGATTTGACGCATATATTGCCGGAAATCTTCAATAAATATATGGGGATCTGCCGAAGCATTGTCCGGAAGGAAGAATTCTCCTGGCACGCGCAATGTAGTACCATAAATAAATTCTGCTGGAGAAGCGGCGGTGTCTAAACGTACGTGTGTGCGTAAACCAAGTAGCACTGTTGACAATACGCTGACCCAGTCTGGAGAATCGTGGCACATGATGGCCGCCTTTAATGTACGGTGCCATCGTTCAATTAACCCATTCGCAGCGGGGTGGTACGCAGTGGTGCGAATACGCTTGCAACCTACTAAGGATAAAAGGGCAGCGAAAAGCTGGGACTCAAACTGAGCGCCTTGATCAGTTGTGAGGATTCGGGGTGCGCCGAATCGAGCGATCCACTGGTCGTAAAAGACTTGAGCTACCGTTTTAGCGGAGATATCGCATAAAGGAAAGGCTTCTGGCCAACGCGAAAAACGATCTATCAATGTAAGGCAATATTTGTAATTTTTACATGATGGTAAAGGCCCTATAATGTCCATGTGGACATGCTTGAAACGAGAATCAGGGGCGGTGAATTGCGCGGGAATTTGCTTAACATGGCGCATGGTTTTGCATTGTTGGCATTCGGTGCATGCTCGCGCCCATTCCGCGACATCGCGATGGAGATTAGGCCAAATGTAACGTTGTCGAATAATTTGATCAGTGACTTTAGCACTGGGATGAGCGGGACTATGAAATAAGTCGAAAACCCGTCTCCTTAGAGATGTTGGAATGTACGGACGTATGGTTTCGCCCGACATCTCACAGTATAATTCTGTATGGGGAGGACCCCAGATAAATTTTTTAAATTTAAGAGAACAGTTTGCGGAGCTGAGCAAGTGTTTAAGCTCATCGTCGCGCGATTATTGTTCTGCCAAGTCGACTAGCGATATGTCGACGGGGAGCTGTAAGGCGTCTACCCGCGACAAACTATCTGCGACTACATTATCACTGCCCGACACATATTCGAACTTCGTGGTGAATTGAGCAATGAACGATAACTGTCTCAATTGCCTGGGAGAGGCTTTATCAGATTGTTGCTTAAAAGCATAAATTAACGGTTTGTGATCCGTTAAAATTTTGAACGAGCGACCCTCCAAAAAATGTCTGAAGAATTTGATTGCTTCATAAACCGCGGTTAATTCGCGGTCATACGCGCTGTAGTTCCGTTGCGACGGAGTAAACTTACGAGAGAAGAAAGCGAGCGGGCTCCACGTATTGGCTGAATTTTGTTCTAGGACAGCTCCCATAGCCGTAGCGGATGCATCCGTGACAATGCGGGTTTCCGCCGAATCGGAAGGATGAGTCAATAAAGCCGCGTTTGCCAGATCATGCTTAGCATTGACGAATGCGGTCTCAGCCTCAGGAGTCCAAGCAATTTCGCGCTTATCATTTTTACGCGAATCAGTTAAAAACGCGTGAAGAGGGGCCTGAACCTTTGCGGCGTGCGGAAGACTACGCCGGTAAAAATTCAGCATACCGAGGAAACGCCGTAGTTCGACGATAGTGCGTGGTTTAGGAAAGTTTTGCACTGCCTCGATTTTTTCTTTAGTGGGTTTAAAACCCTGGGCGTTGATGCAATGGCCGAGAAAAGTTATCTCCTCAACGCCGAACACGCATTTTGCTAGATTGATATATAAGCCAAAATCTCTAAGCCTACTAAAGACTGTACGGAGATGTACCTTATGCTCTTCGATTGACGAAGAAGCTATAAGTATATCATCGATATACACGAATACGAAATCGAGATCTTTAAGGGCACGGTGTATATACCGCTGAAATGTCTGCGCGGCATTGCGGAGACCGAAAGTCATCGCTACAAACTCGAACAGACCAAACGGAGTGATAACTGCCGTTTTCTGTATATCCTCCTTAGCCACAGGGATCTGATGATAAGCTTTAAGAAGGTCGAGAGACGAAAAAATCTTTGTGCCCTTTAGGTTTGCAGAGAAGTCGTGGAGGTGAGGGACTGGATATTTATCCGGAATCGTAATCGCATTTAAACGTCGGTAGTCTCCACACACTCGCCATTCGCCTGACTTTTTACGGACTAAGTGTATTGGACTAGCCCAAGGGCTACTTGACGAGCGACAGATGCCCAAATCCATAAGTCGCTTGAATTCTGCTTTCGCAGCTTTCAATTTGTCCGGAGGAAGACGTCGGGGATGTTCCGCGGTAGGAGGACCATTTGTAGGTATATGATGCTCTACATCGCGGGGTTTAAACGAAACTTGTTGTGCGACACCAGTAATCTCTTTAAATTCTGCTAGAATATTGGCGAATTTATTCGAGTGATCGATAGTAGAGAGAGCCAGAGCGGGAACGGAGCTAATGCTACCAGCGACGAAAAGCTTGGTGGTACTATCGATGAGGCGACGCCGTTTCAAGCTGACATCTAAGCCAAAATGAGTTAAAAAATCTGCGCCGATAATAGAAAATGGCACTGCAGCCACGCAAAAATTCCACGTAAAAACACGACGCAGTCCGAGATTCAAGGTGAGACGCCGCTCGCCGAACGTGTCGATACGCGTATTGTTTGCGGCAAATAGTCTCAACTCCGAGGGAGTTTTTTTCTGTACAGGAGTCGTGGCTAAGACAGATAACTCAGCGCCAGTGTCAATTAGAAATCGATGACCCGTAGTATGGTCACGAATGTGGAGGCGATTATAAGACGATCCGCCCTTCTCGACCGCCTCGGATCGAGAAGGTGGGTTTAGTTTTCCGAAGAATTTTCGCTTTTCCACGAACAAGGGAGACGACATAAGGTCGCTTTTTTACCGTACTTCCGGTGCATTACACACCATCCAGAAGTATCTTGAGCTTTTTGTGAGTCGCGTTGCTGAGATTTACTGCGCGACCGGGCCGCGGGGCGTTCGACGACTTTACTGAGTTTAGCTATTTTGCTTTCCAGCGCAGCAAGCCGTTGTATAATTTCCGACATCTCAGAATTATCCTGAGTTTTAGCGGCACGATTCTTATCCGTAACGGATTTCTTTTGAATAGGGGCTATCGCGCTGTCGAAATTAGACATATCGGCGATTTTATCCGCTATTTCAGCTACTTTTTGTAGGTCCGGCTCGTTTAACGCTACTAAAACCGGTCGGAATTGTTCAGGCAGTTGTTCAATGAAGAGCGATTTTAAAACTGCTGAACTACATTGGTCGCCGCTCAATTGACGCATGTGACTTAAAAGATGCGACGGTTTACGAGCATCCAGAGAATGTCCTTTTAGTAATTGACGCAACCGCGTTTCCGGCGAAACCATAAACGTTGCCAGAATTCGCTCTTTAAGTAATTGATAGAGATTCTCAGGCGGGGGCACTTGAGTAATAATATCTCTAACATGCTTAACAACCCCGCTATCCAGACCGCTGATAAGCAGATCGGCCTTGGTTTGGTCTACTTTAATATTCGCGACGCGAAATGACGCTTCGACTTGAGAGAACCACAATTCGGGATCATCGTGGCAAAATGGCGGGATCTTAGGCGTACGGTATGCGCTAATTTGCGCTTCGGCGCTATCCGAAAGGTTCGAAACAGACATTACGTAAAATTAATCAACCGAAATATAGTATTTAAATCTTAAAATTAGCGCGCCTTAATCAATAAAGTACGAACGCTTAACCTAAGGACTAGACTATTTAGTACGCAGGGATGCGATGAAAGAACCTGGAGAATACCCTCTGGTTGACAGCAGCAAATGGCGGCGTCCGCAGCGAACTCGTCGAAAAATGGCGGTGTCGGCAGCGAACTCGTCGAAAAATGGCGATGTCGGCAGCGAACTCGTCGAAGAATGGCGGTATCCGCAGCGTATTCGTAGAATAATGGCGGTGTCCGCAGCGATGTGCTCGGCCGCGAGCGAATGATGGTGGTGGTCCAAAAATAGGCTCGTCCGAGGTGGAAGAACGATGCCACCGACCTTGAGAGGATCCGTTACACGGACCTGCCGCAGTTCCCAGAAGAAGCTTCCGCACAGGCTTCGGTTGATGCGTTACAGAGTGCGAGGTTGACCCGGCTTCCTTTAGCTCGATACGACAATCACGTCGGGGTCACCAATGTGGGGCTAGTTGTCTTCAAATGAAGCCTTTTCAATAATAATACTACTCTGAATAGAATGCCCACAGTATCCTATATCAGAGGTAATAAATGAGCACACAGGATCAACTATTTAACTCAACAACTCTGTATTTATCTTTACTGTACAACGTCTAGGACGGAAGGGGTAGTCTCGGAGATTCGTCTTGACGACTTGCGTTACTTGAAGTAACTAGATGTGCGCGCAGCGCTATACAGTCGGTAACGTAGGGCAACCGTGATATCGGCAGGGCCCACATGGAGAATATCCATGGCGCCATCCAGCGGCGGCGACTAACCGTCCCTGATTTATCGACCGCTAGATAACATGGGTTAACAATACGCGACTTTTTCTTACAAAAGTAAATAAATGAGATGAGATGTATACATATATACATGTACATTTATAAAACAAAATTAAAAATATTTTAATTTATTATATTTTATTTATTTTAATTTTTTAAGGCTCATCTACATAAGACGCAAACGCGGATCGCAAGTCGCAAGATTAGACGCAGCAAATTGGGAAAACCTCAAAATTTCTGTGTGTCGTGCATATTGAAGCCTGCGACCATAAACTGCCGAAAATACGTCACACTGCGTCTAATTTTGCGATCTGCGACCCGCATTCTGCGTTTTATATAGATGAGTCTGTTTACCTTTCAATAACGCTTCATTATATTTTTCTTCACATTTGCCAAGAACTTCAATGACATTCTACTCACATTTGCCGGGGAGCTTCATGACGCTTTCTTTACACTTCTTCAGAAGCTTGATAACGCTCCGTTTACATTCGAAAATGTTTTGCTCACGCTTATCGAAGAGTTTAATAATGCTTTGTTAACGCTTTTTTAACGCTTAATAACCATTTTCTTTACATTCCGATGTCCCAATTTTCGCTTATTTGATATTTCGTTTACGCTTCCATTACTCTCCCTTTACATTAGATTTACTCTCCAATTTACGCTTTGTTAACGCTCGTTTTACATTTTATTTTCCCCAGGATTCGAGAGAGGAAGTCCCAACTTCGACCCACGGTCGTCCACGGCATTGCTCGTCAGAAACTTTTGTACGGCCACTTTGAAACTGTTCTACCCATTTGTAAACGTTCGAACGATTCAAACAATTGTCTCCATACACTTTTAACATTCTTTCGTGGATTTTACTATCTTTCTCACCTTCCGCGACTAAAAATCTGATCACGGCACGTTGTTCTTCCACGGTGCAATTCTCGAGCGGACTCGCCATCGTTAACTGAGTAAATTTGAGGTTATGTTTACAAAATATGATTGAACAGCTGATCAGATGTCATCGCAAGGTTGCCAACTTTATGTCCTGAAAGTTTCATATGGATCAATTCAGCCGTTTTTGAGCAGTAGTAATTTGTCTCGTTACTTATTGAATGACCCTCGTAAAAGCAAATTTTTCTTCTTTTAATTCTAGTTCTTCTAATTTTCTTTTATTTTCATTTTCGTCATAATTCTTTCTATCCTCATATTTTTTCTGAATAAACTGAAGATGTTCCAACCATTGCTTCTCCAATTCTAATTTTGTTCGAGATGTTTTTGATCCTGTTCCATGTCTTTTTTTCTGTTGTACCGTTCTCATTTCTGCAACTTCTGTAGTAAGGCATCTTGCATCTTCTTGAATATTACTTGAATCTCTTACATATTCTTCGTTAGCCGTTATATTCTGAGTATTTATCAATATTGGCGAATTAAAAGCATTATCAGTATCACTATTGCCGCTTTTATTATCTAAAATTTCTTGTAATCTTTTGTCATAATTATCATAAATCTTTGGAGCATTTCCACTAGTGCGATTATGATCTTTTTTCTTGTTATAAGATTTTTTTAATGCGCTAAATTTCCACCTGACTTGATCACCTGTTAACTATAAAAATAAATTAGAAATATATAAACACATTTAGGTTAATGAATAAAATGCTTTATATACTTACTAGAATTTCAGATAAACCTAGGTCATTTAAATCCTGTGCTACATGTTGCCAAAATTTTTTATTTTTTTTAGTATTATCAGCTTCAATATTACGAGCTTCGTAAGCAGATAAAAGCGCAAAAGTAGTTTGCCTCGTCCATATAAATTTGCTATCCTTTAATAAATATTGTTCATTCTGTTCTTGTTCATGAGAAATTAAATTAGTTTCTTCTTGCTGTTGATTCATATCTTTTTCTTGTAAGATACTTATAGAGTTTGATATTGGCACACAAGAGAGAGATTGATACATATTGTTTTTTATACCCAAACTTCCTGTACTGAAAATAAAACAGATATATATTAAGATATTAAAATATGAAATTGTAATAATGGTCTACAATACGTAAAGTAAGGCTGGCGTAAAGAGTAAGAGTAGAAATAAGAAGACTATTTTTGGTTTAAACGAGCTGAATTAACGGTGTAAGCGAAATAAATTAGTTTTATTTCTTATACCTCCTTTCTTCATCTAGATATCTGGCAATTAACTTATCTGCAAGATATCTGCTAGAATAGCCAATTTCTACTAGCTAATCAGCAAGTTATCCGTCGGATAGAGTTATCTGGAGGTGAAGAAATTGGCCATTATTCCTACTCTTAAGGTACAAACTCATGGACGCGTCATTTGTCGCGCGCGTCACGCGTCATTCTAGAAGTAACTAGATTCTAGTGACGCCTGGATTTGGCGCGTTTGACGCGTTTGCAGTTGAATTTATTCAACTACAAAAGCGGCATCGCGTTTGTCGCAGTATTCAAAAGTTCGTGCGCAATTAGTCGAAATGGAAGTCGAAAGAGAAGACGGAATGAACGAAATTCAGGTAAGTAAGAAAAGAATTTAAAGTAAAATAAAATAGAGAAATTAGAGAGAGAGAGAGAGAGAGAGAGAGAGAGAGAGAGAGAGAGAGAGAGAGAGAGAGAGATTACATACACACACACATACACATTATGCATGAAAGAAAAAGAAAAATTGTACATATTTCAAGATTTCAATACACTGCATATTTTAGAAACATTATTGTTATTAGTGATAATTTTTGGCGACACAATTGCGTTTGCGATTTTTAGTCTCTAATCTTTATACATGTCAACAACGGTTTTTTTTTATATGTAAAACTTCGTAATAATTTTGCTAAATGCTGAGGAAGACCCAGTTAGATCGAAACGTACATATGTATTTTCTTATGATAAATCTCAATTTCATGTAGCGGAGAATTCTTTGTTTCTTATATCATATTTTGTAAACATGTAAAAGACATTTTTTGTTTTGGCTCGATTTGACTTATTGGCCTGTATATTTCTTTTCAATTGTTATTATTTGTATCGAGCGGAATTATTT
The DNA here is from genome assembly GCA_901521435.1 of Crematogaster levior. NCBI lineage: Eukaryota > Metazoa > Arthropoda > Insecta > Hymenoptera > Formicidae > Crematogaster > Crematogaster levior. The sequence continues at coordinate 182,711 of CABEGB010000714.1, forward strand.
CTTATGTATTATTGTTATTATTTCAAATTTTTTGTAGGAGGTCTTCACGTGTGGTGTATGCGAAGAAATAGTGGAGAACGTAGAAGTATGCAATCATTCCTGTTTAGAAGGATACTCGCAGATATTTTTCGACGAGAACCGATATTTTTATCCTCAATGCGGTAAGAAATTAATGATTGTTTCGTTATTAAATATTGCATTACATTATTGAATATATACATATTAAATTGTGCAGATGCTGGAGACATTGTGCGTCGAAGTGATATAAATGGAGAAAATGTCAATGTCGTTGAGAGCCCACAGTCTTTTTCAAATATTTCACAAAACAATGCAGATGAGATTTTGATTGCAGAGGTGTATTTGAGAGAGCTTCTATGGAATCAAAACCTTGCAATCGCACGCCGAGACAGAAGGACATTAGATAAGCTGTGGCAAGAAGTCAGTGAAGCAACAAAAGGTATACATAACATTTATTATAAGTCTGTAACATTTATAATTTTTAATAATGCGAACATTTCATGCGTAATCAATAAGGAAAATTTTTATTTTGTTTCATTTATTTGATTCACATTAAGAAAGGTCTAAGCCAAGGCCAAAACGTTTGTAAGACAATATGGTAAATAAACATTCGAGCACAAAAACTTTGCTCTGGTTCTATTAGTTTTTTAAAAAATTGTATGTTTCATTAAAAACAAAAGAATCATATATTTAATTTGTTTAAATTATTTAATATAATAAAATAAATTTTTATTTAAATTTTTTTATTTAAATTTAATATAATAAATCATTTAATATAATAAAAATAACATACATTATTTTATTATTTCAGGAGTATATTCTGTTGAAGAAGCAAAACGGAAATGGAAAAATTTACGTGATCGCTTTATGCGAATTGTTGCAGCGGAGAAATTACCTAGCGGGGCAGCAAGTCAGTCGAAAAAAAAGTGGCGCTTCTACGAATCACTAAACTTTTTACGTGACACATCATTAATAAAAAAGTAAGTACAAGAAATAAATAATTTTTTTTGTTTCGAGAAAATATATTGAAAACATTTTGAGAGAGAGAGAGAGAGGGAGGGAGGGAGGAGAGGGAGGGAGGGAAGGAGGGAGGGAGGGAGAGAGCATTTGGACTGCTATTCATCATAAAAGCAATATATTAATAATTATTACTGTTGTTTTAGCACTGTATCGAACATAACTGTTTCCAACGATGATGAAAACGTTGAAGATGAAGAAGAAGACAAAGAGGAAGAACCTGATAATACCCCTAGTATGTTCCATTATTAAAATAAATATAAATGTAAATGTAAATGTTCCCGATGTAAATTAGACTAATGTTACATTAATATAATCTCTTATTTTCAGAGAATAGTAGAAAACGAAAATCAAGTAAAAACTCGAGTCAGGATAGTATCTTGGAGCAAATAAGCGAGGCATTACGTGAACCGCCGCAGACAGTTACTTTGCCACCACCACCGGTAATGGACGAAATAGATCACTTCGGAATGATGATTTGCTTGCAACTTCGGCAATTTCCAGAAGCCCGTAGAAAACAGCTAATGTTTAGGATATATAAAATGTTATATGAAGAACAAAGTAAAAATTAGTAATAAATACAGTGTCTATAAATGTTTATAATGTTACATAATCGATAATTAATTCAATTTTTATTTAAATATATAATAAATATTTTTTAAATTTAAATATACAATAATTATTAATTTAAATATACAGTAAATATACAAAAAAATCACTGATCCCACTGCCATGGTACTGCACCTTCATTATTGAAATATTGGCAGAAATACTCTCTAATTCTCATAGCCTCTCGAGTACTGTTATTTGTGCCACATTTAGACACGTCTGTAAATGCACACCCGTCTTCGGTTATTGTTCTCCATGGACCTGGAATGAATAAACCATTCGCAGTTTCTGTATCCAATAGGTTTGATGTAAAATAAGAGTCATTTTCGGAATCATTCTCTAAGTCTTTTCGGAGCCAGTTATGCAAGCAGATCGTACTTTGGACCATGTTCATAGCAGTAGCTACGCTGGCAATAATTAGCTTCCTATAGATTCTCCATTGACTTGCCAGAATTCCGAAGCTGTTTTCAATTATCCTTCTGGCACGACTCAATCGATAATTGAAGACATGTTGCTCTACATTCAATGTCTTTTTACCCCCTCGCGGGTAGGGCCGAAGCAAGTACGACTTCAACGGGAAGGCTTCATCTCCTACGAGACAATATGGCAACATTGGTCCTCCATCAGATAAACATTTTTCTTTCGGAACATTCATTGTGCGTGCTTCAAATTTTTGACCGAAGACGCTCTCTTTGAATACGCCTCCATCACTGCGTCGACCATACGCACCAATATCCACGAAGCGAAATACGTAATGTGCATCGCAAATGGCTAGTAAAACAATGCTGTGATTACCTTTGTAATTATAAAAATTTGATCCAGCATTATTTGGACACTAAAATGAAAAAAAAAATCATATTTCTTCAAAATAAGGTCGTACTCGAATAGAATATGCAGCAGCGCATTGGAGATAAAAATATAATGTACTTGAATTGTTACGTGTTTGCCATCAATTGCTCCAATACAGTGTGGAAAATCCCACAAATCATTAAAATCCTCAGCAATGCGGATCCATTCCTGTTCGTTGATTGTAGGTGGAAGAACTGATGGGCACAGTTGATCCCAGATAACTTTGCATGTTGTACTGATGATATTTACCACTGTTGTTAAACCGAGTAAATATTGGTAAGTCATGGATGCCATTGAATCTCCCGATGCAAGAAATCTGAAATATATACATAATATATTATTATTTTTCATTATCTCTGAAATATAACTACATATTTTTCATAATTACATGTGCAAGGTTTATAAATATATTACCTTAAAGTTAAACTTAGGCGTTCCGTTGGACTTATAGGCTCCCGCACAACATATAATTTCTGCAAATGAGGCCCTACAATCATTAATAAAGCCTCGAATAGTGTAGCAGACATACGAAAATAGTTGTGAAACCGCAAATCTTCAAGTCTCAGAGTTGGAAATAATGCGTGATAAAAACCGTGATCAGATCGTTTCTGAAACAGAGGAGCAACCCAAAAACGTTTCTTTTGGCTCCTCTTTTTCTGTCTTTTTATTAAAAGAATTACTAATGCTGCAAGTTTTTGTTTACGTCGGCTACGGTTCACATTTTGAACATTAATAATGTTTGCGCATTCTATTAGCCAATCTTGATATTTGGCGTTCATGGCCATTAGTAATTAATGCTACTTTATTTACTTTTAAAAATGCGAAAATCTTCTCTTTGCCAGTGATAAGAAATAAAAGTAGAAGGTAATGACTGACTCACAAACTGACACCAGTGATATAAAAATTGATGTTTATTTACGTTTCGACCTGTGATTTAGGTCCTCTTCAAATATATCTATAAATATGATGTGAAGGAATTATAATAATCATTTAAAGGCGCAAATTTATACAAATCAAAATAAAAACTTACATAAATGGCAGTCCAATAAAAAATAAATACAGATTAGTAATATTGATGACCATGAATCGGTATCGATTTCGTTACATATAAAATGCGTCTGTTGTTGGTGACGGAAAAGAAAGGACTGAGCAAGATTGAATCCGACAATGTGACATACGTTACAAAATTATAATAAATACATAAAATAAAAAGGACACAAACTAAAATGTATAAGTAGAGAAAACAGGTCAATAGTCTAAAATATAAATAATAAATAAGAGAAGGTTGTATAAGGTAAAAGTAAAAGATATAAATTATAAAATATTAAATAAATCTAAAATAGAAAAATTGGGTCAATGGTCTAAAATGTAAATAATAAATAAGAGAAGGTTGTGTCAAGTGAAAGTAATAAAAATTTGTATAAATTTGCGCCTTTAAATGATTATTAAACGCGCCAAATCCAGGTGTCACTAGAATCTAGTTACTTCTAGAATGACGCGTGACGCGCGCGACAAATGACGCGTCCATGAGTTTGGACGTGAAGAAAAATAGTCGCGTCAAACGCGCCAAATCCAGGCGTCACTAGAATCTAGTTACTTCTAGAATGACGCGTGACGCGCGCGACAAATGACGCGTCCATGAGTTTGTACCTTTACTCTTATGCTTTTATGTTCTTAAGGTGCAATTTCACGCAGCGAGTAAAAGCTGGCGTTTTACCCCTACTCCATCAATTTTCGACAGAGATGACTAAGATGGCTGCATTCAGCGAAAAGACGCTGAAAGTTCGATTCGTCGATCCATCTTAGTCATTTCTGTCAAAAATCGTTGTATCGCTGTATAGTGTATGTGACGCGAACTATAGATTTTTAGTACTGGCAGTGAATATCGGAACGCAGCCAATAGGAGGCGAAAGCGAACAGCGTTTAACACTGGTTTGCTTTGCGGTGGAGTGGGGATAAACGCTAGCTTTTATTCGCTCCATGAAAAGGGAAGAGGCGAAAGCGAATAGCTTTTTATCGCTGCCTTGCGTGGCGGTGGAGAGGGGGTAAAACGCCAGCTTTTACTCGCTGCGTGAAATTGCACCTTTACTCTATGTTCTAGCTTTTTTAAACCAAAAATATCTCCTCGAAAATATTCTTACTCCTTACGCCAAGCTTACTCCACACGTATTGTAGACCACTCTTACAATTAGTGTATATTAAAATTCAGGAAATATTCAACTATAAAAAACAAACCCATAGTTGCAGTCTGTCAAATTTTCAACCAAAATTATTTTTCCAGTTTTTTTCATCGTAAAATCTATCATACGAAAACAAAATCTTAGATTGCAAATTTATAATTTATATTGATAAACTAAAATTAAATATATGACTTACGTGTAATATATTATGACAAGTGTTCGCGACGCGACTGGGATGTGAGGGCAGGAGTTCGTGAGTCAGTTAAAAAATGTATTTCACAATGTTCAAATGAACAAGCACAATAGTTTATTATAACAGAAAAAATAGAAAAATTAAAGTCAAATATAATATACGACAAAACCAATACCGACGCTGAATTGTCTTTCCAATCACTTGAAACTTAGCGAATCTTAGCGTGGTAGCAAGCTATAAGCGGATAGCGTTAAAGCTAATGCGAGTAGCGGGTTGAGCGTAAGCGCGAGCAAACACACAGCGGCAAATTAAGCGATAATCTAAAGCGGTGAGCGAAACGATAGCAAGCGAACTAGAACTAACGAAAAGCCGGCAGCCTTCGATGTGCGCCTCTTTTATACCGATTGTTCTTCGATTTGAATTTGCCGTCATCCAATAATTAGGCGACGGCGCCTGAGGATGACGGCCACGCTACAGCGCCAAATCTTATTGGCCGCTGGTGGTATCATAGGCGCTAGGCACAGCGCCTGATACGCTTTGCAGATTTTCGGCGGTGAGATTGGAGCAATTAGACAATACGTCACCGCGCGACGCATGCCTAATCGCTCTGTTCGGTGCGCGCTCGAACACCGAACCGTTGGCTGTTTGTCGCTGAAGGTCCCCTTTACATTGGCAAAAAGATGTTTTGCAAGAGATTGTTATCCGACTTTGAAACATTCGAGAAGATATGCCAATGTAAAGGGTACCTTTTGTAACAATTGTCGACTTTGAAAATTAGGGTGCAGTCACATAGTCCGTGATGCGACATACGGGATAGAGCGTCCGTCATAGAAACAGCCAATCAGAGCTATTCCGCTTAACGCATCCCGTACGAGTTGAGTGTGTGATTGGCTGCTTCTATGACGGACGCTCTATCCCGCATGACGCATCACGCACCATGTGACTGCACCCTTAAACTTGACGGAAACATAACATAGCAAGGAGATATCCCGCATTCTTGAACATCAAGTATATTATTTTCTATGACATATAATTAATAAATAATTAATTCTCTTCATAAATAATATTTTTATAATAAATTCTCATTCATTGCACAAAGTATCACAAGAGAGAGTATCTTAACCTCACTTATTACCAATAAAATCGAATTTTTATCAAATATATGATCAAATAAATAGGTACATTTATTTTTCGACATTGGTAGAACTGAATGTTACCCACCTCAACTTACAAGTAAACCTACCTAAGTGTCAATCTCCGATTTTTCTGCACTTTGGATATGTTATAGAACATGAAAAACTAAGAGACACGTATTTTTTTATAGCTGCGGTAAAACACTTTTAGGGGGTGAAACAGCCCCCCCAAAATTGGGGCGAAAATGGAAAAATGGCGATATCTTTGAGGATAGTGAAGCGATTTGAATGATTTTTGGTAGAAAAGTGTCTTTCGGTAGAAGACGAATGTCGGCCTAGACATCTTGGAGGGGGAATGAAAATTAGGGGGTAAACTACCCCCAAAATGACTATTTTTGTTATAAGAAAAATCAGTTTTCATCCGATCACAACAAAAGCTATTAAAACATGAAGAGGAAAGTTAATTATGGAGCACGTATATTTTATTCTTTTGTTTATATAAATAATTTGGGGGGGGAGGTAATTACTAGTCCAGGGGCCAAGTATGGGTCAGTAGCCTTTTATATGTCTCCGACTAAATGAAGGTGTTTCTTATGTATTTTGAGCCCCTGAATCCGAATGTTTTTGGTAGAATGCCTGAAAGTGGTGCTGTTAATTTTTATTAACAAATTTTATTAACAATTTAAAAAGTTGGATTTTTCGGCCCGGAAAAATTTTTGTTAGATTCTTTGGGTGATTTTGGACAAAACAAGTCTCTTGTAAATTTTTCATAAAATGCATATTTTCGGAGATAAACATTGTCAAAGTTACAAAAAATGCCATTTTTCAAAACTTTGACAATGTTTATCTCCGAAAATATGCATTTTATGAAAAATTTACAAGAGACTTGTTTTGTCCAAAATCACCCAAAGAATCTAACAAAAATTTTTCCGGGCCGAAAAATCCAACTTTTTAAATTGTTAATAAAATTTGTTAATAAAAATTAACAGCACCACTTTCAGGCATTCTACCAAAAACATTCGGATTCAGGGGCTCAAAATACATAAGAAACACCTTCATTTAGTCGGAGACATATAAAAGGCTACTGACCCATACTTGGCCCCTGGACTAGTAATTACCTCCCCCCCCAAATTATTTATATAAACAAAAGAATAAAATATACGTGCTCCATAATTAACTTTCCTCTTCATGTTTTAATAGCTTTTGTTGTGATCGGATGAAAACTGATTTTTCTTATAACAAAAATAGTCATTTTGGGGGTAGTTTACCCCCTAATTTTCATTCCCCCTCCAAGATGTCTAGGCCGACATTCGTCTTCTACCGAAAGACACTTTTCTACCAAAAATCATTCAAATCGCTTCACTATCCTCAAAGATATCGCCATTTTTCCATTTTCGCCCCAATTTTGGGGGGGCTGTTTCACCCCCTAAAAGTGTTTTACCGCAGCTATAAAAAAATACGTCTCTTAGTTTTTCATGTTCTATGACATATCCAAAGTGCAGAAAAATCGGAGATTGACACTTAGGTAGATTTACTTGTTAGAGAGCACGGACTAAGGAATAGAGGGACGGAGCACAAGCTGTACCGGTGAGGCACGTTTGCGGCGGGGGGGGCCGCCATATTCGTTTAGTAATCACCACACATAGAACTCACTATTTGCGTACGTGTGAGAAATGAAAGTCAGATCCTGCGCACAATAAACAAAATAGAAATAGGAATAATTATTAAATATTATAAATAAGAAATTAGAATTATTTATTTTAAAAATAAAAAGAATAGAATAAATTAATGCGTGAATTAAGAAATAAGAATTGGAACTAATTAATATATTTTATTCTCTTGTTAGATGTAAAATAATTTCTCTTTTCAACAATAAACAACAATAACAACAATAACAACAATAACAACAATAATAAAACATAAAATCACCGCCTAACCTCTTTACGCTTGTCACTCGTTATGTCTCGTGGCACCACTACACGAGTGTAACCATGTCACAGACACAGGATCTCTGTGTGAGAATCGCTACATCAATATGGCGGAAAGCAGTCCCCCCCGCACGCTTGAGTTACCATCCCCTCTCGCCTAAACTAGGACTTTAGACTCGGTCCCTCTATTCCTTAGAATAGAAATCCCTTAGGGCTATCGCACACAAAATACATAACGTAGCATAAACATAACATAAGACCGTTGGACCAATAAACATCTAGAAAAAAGTCTCCATATTGATTTACATAAGATGCGCATTAGTCCAGCGGTCTTATGTTATGTTTATGCTACGTTATGTATTTTGTATGTGATAGGCGGGGAGCACAGACTTTTGCATAATGCATAATACATATGCATAAGAAATTCGATTGGTCGAATTCTTTATGCACATGCTAACGGACCAATCAAATTTCTTATGCATATGCGATATGCGTTATGCAATGGTCTGTGCTCCCCGTCATAGCCCTTAGTCTAAAGTCTCGTCTACAATAGTCGCACAGGCTGTGTCGCAGGTCGCATAGGCTGTGTCGCATGTCGCAGGCTGTGTCGCAAGGCTGTCGCAGTCGCAAGAGCCCTTGTCGCACGGAGTTGAGTCAACTTCAACTTTCTGCGACTACGACAAGCGTGTCGCATGAGATCAGCCAATCATAGCACAGAACGTTGCCGCGCGAAGTGCTTTGACGATTTGCGTGTGTTGCTAGCTATCCGTGGTCGCACCCACCATCTTCTGTTGTGCGATTCAGTAAGTAAACGGTAATATAAACATATTAAATTTAAAAATTGGGAGCAAAGTTGAAGAAAAATTAGTAATTGCTGCCGATCATTCATTGCGGCTGCAGTCGACTTAATGCACGCGAACAATCCTTGCGACATATTGTAGATTGTAGTCTAGCGACACATGCGACAACTTTCTTGCGACACTACTACTTACGACCTGCGACACAGCCTGTGCGACTATTGTAGACGAGGCTTTAAGCCTCGTCTACAATAGTCGCACAGGCTGTGTCGCAGGTCGCATAAGCTGTGTCGCATGTCGCAGGTTGTGTCGCAAGGCTGCCGCAGTCGCAAGAGCCTGTTACGTCCAAGATGGCGCTGAGAACTGCGGGATAATTGACCTAAAACTCGATCAATCGGACTACTATCATCCGAATCATTGATTTGCAAAGGGGAGCAAAACCAGTAACCGAGCGGAAATTACGGCGTTCACTCCACGTATTAGAATCCAGAAATTATGTGATTTTATAATATTATAATCGATGGTACTAACCATGAGCCGGCGGTCGTGAGGTATAAACGTGCGAGGAAAGGAAATATATGTATACATTTATAATAATGATAATAATGATTCAATTTAGTTTACAAGAATAGTAACCATTAAAAGGGAATTACGTACCGAATTTCGATAGAGGTGGCAAAATAAAATAAGGTAATTAAATGGCAGTGACAGAGAGAATCCCTGGTAAGAAAAGCTACGATGAATTATTATATGGAAACGGGGGGGGGGGATAATACAATAAACATATAGCATGAATAACTTGGTTGTTATTAATAATGGTTAACGACATCCGTGAATGAGTATAACGTATAAGTGTGATTAACCCTATTCGGTCACACTTCAGTAAAATCGCGTAACGGTCACACTGGGTGAATTTCACCCAGCGTCGAAAAAGTAATATAATAAATAATACAATATAATATAATATAATATATAATATAATATAATAAGTAATATAATATTTTCATAAAAAAAAGAATATAATATTGCTCGTCACAAAAAGTATATTTATTTTAATGTTTGAATGCGCGAAAAATGTCGAATTTTAAAGAGTGTTTATTTTACTTGAACAATGAAAATAAATAAGTAAAAATTATTATAACACAAAAATATTGTAAAAAAAAAAAAAAAAAATTTCTCTTGGGTGAATTTCACCCAGTGTGACCGAATAGGGTTAAACAACAATACAATGTATATGAAGCGTAATATATGGATAAACTAAACGGTATACGAATGGGGGTTAATATATGAAAGATATAATATAATACGAAAGAATGAAGATAACCGAATAATGACCAATAGTAATACTCTAATATAAAGATAAACCAGAGTGTAATCAGATTTATAATTATCATATAATAGAATTAGTGATATGAAATTACTAGTGTCGTGTTAGTTAAGTGAGTACAGCTAAGATTTACCTTAAGCTTGTGGGATTATTACAATTTGTTTGAAATTTTATTCGGAATCAACACAAGCTTCCGTTCAGATACAATTTTCTATGTAGAATACAATAGTTTCCTTTATCGTCGCTTCCAAGTAATTTAGGGCGTTCACAAGATACAGCGATACAGTGTTCGGATATTGGAAAAAGCCCTTTCCTTTTTGTGAACTTGACGGGGATCTAATTGAGACTGCCGCTATTCGCTTTGTGACACTCTTTCGAGACAAAGCGGAGGGAGACATCATAGTGGGGGTATCTAAGTGTACGCTTAATATTGGGGTGTTAAGAACAATTCCGTATCTTTTTCCCAAAGGATATGAAATTAGTTATAATATTATTATTTATATGAATTGTCTTGGGAGGAAAAGGTTTTTCGTTAAAATGTTTACTCAATTACCAAACAAGTACTCGCCTGAACGTTTGATGTATTACGCTGTATCTTATTTCTAAAATTTTGTTGTTAAGCGCACCTTACAATTAAGTTACTACTATCTAAAATGGGTTACGGTAATAAATTGAATATTATAAGTTTTTGTCCCACACGTTTGGAATCTCTAAGCAAAGTTTTCAAGGGCCATAGTTTATGTTATACATTCCTCTACCTCCCCTTGGAGATAAGCAGTTTCTGAGCTCCTTTGTCTCTTCTACTCGTTTGAAGAGAAGAAGGAGTTCGAGAAGAGTAATTATTTTATACTGTTAATATTGCCGTTATTTGTTTATTAATAGTTTCAGCGGAACATATATATATTATGAGTTCCCAAATGTGTGGGATTTTAGGTTTAGTATCTACTTATAGCTATGTTATTTAGTCACGAGATTACATAAGGTTTCATAATGTAGATATTTATATCTGCATGGATTGTGTATTTTCCTCATGTTTTGTCCATATAAAATTGTTATAAAAAAAAAAGGAAAAAATCGTTAATTTTGTGTTTGCGAGTAAAATTTACGTCAAGGACACCTGTTATCAATTAAAGGTGTCGTTGTGAATATATAGTAACATTATCAATTTCCGTCCATGCAAATATAAATTTTAAGGAGTTTTACATTTTAACTTATATTATCTGTTTGAATTGGTGCGACTTATATCCAACGCATCCCCTTTTCTGTGTAAGTGGCGCCATCTATCGGTAGCTGTAAACGTCCGTCATACAAAATTATTCGGCGGACGTTACAAGCCCTTGTCGCACGGAGTTGAGTCAACTTCAACTTTCTGCGACTGCGACAAGCGTGTCGCATGAGATCAGCCAATCACAGCACAGAACGTTGCTACGCAAAGTGTTTTGACGATTTGCGTGTGTTGCTAGCTATCCGTGGTATATTTTCTGGTCGCACCCACCATTCTTCTGTTGTGCGATTCAGTAAATAAATGGTAATATAAGCATATTAAATTTAAAAATTGAGAGCAAAGTTGAAGAAAAATTAGTAATTGCTGCCGATTATTCATTGCGGCTGCAGTCGACTTAATGCACGCGACAATCCTTGCGACATATTGTAGATACTAGTCTAGCGACACATGCGACAACTTTCCTGCGACACTACTACTTACGACATACGACACAGCATGTGCGACTATTGTAGACGAGGCTTTAAGCGCTTAGACCGCATTACTGCTGCGCAGCGTTTCGAAATCGTTCCGTTTTGTCAATGCGCATGGAGCGCTTTGGTAATTCGGAACGGTTTTGAAGCGCTTCTTGTCGCCCATATGTTCTGTGCTATCGCCTGAAGTCTTTTGTGAGACCACGTTACAAAAATGGATATTGTGCGAGACGTCGACAAAAAAATTCCAATATCAATCGTAATATCTTCGTTGATACTTTTAAATAAAAATATAGAAAGCGATGAATCGAGTGACAGTGAAAACGAAAATGTCGACGATATTTCTAATGATGACATGCAGACGTTGTATTCTATATTAATGATGGATAAGTCTCGTGGAGAAATAATTCCAATTGAAAAAATGCCTCTTCTTCTCGTTAGTCGTTCCGATTTAACCAATGCGCGCATAGACTGCATAAACGCATCAGCCGCATCAACTGCCTCAAGTCGAAATAGAAGCAGTCAATGCGCTGAAAAAGAGCGTAAGGCGGGGAGCACAGACCATTGCATAACGCATAACGCATATGTATAAGAAATTTGATTGGTCCGTTAGCATGTGCATAAGGAATTTGACCAATCGAATTTCTTATGCATATGTATTATGCATTATGCAAAAGTCTGTGTTCCCGCTATTGAATTCAGTACGTGTAGTACAATCTAGGGAATCCTCAGCGCTACCAAAGCGCTTTCAATGCGCGCATTGATTTAATCGGAACATATACTACTGGAAGGAGCATAGGCCGGTATTCATAGTCGGATCTTATATTTAAGATCGTCTTAAGTTTATCTTTAGATGCTGTACGAATCAGTTCATTGGCTACGGAGTATCTGAAGATGAACTTAAGACGGTCTTAATTATAAGATCTGACTATGAATACCAGCCATAGACTTGAAAAGTTGGCTCAGAGAAGATTGACAAGGATGGATATATAATGCGCCTAGTCGGCAATGCGTATGCTCCAGACAAATAAAACCGATTAGTACGTAATCTGCGGGAAGGAAGTGTGAGTCAAAAATAAAATGCGGCGAGTAAAGTATTTAAATTAATAACAATATATATTATATATGAATAATCTTCTCTTCGCCAGTGATATTAAAACTCAGGAAATAAGGCAATGATTGACGTGCAAACTGGCAATTGATACATTTATTAAAGATCACAACGTTTCGACCATAAGATTTGGTCCTTATCAAGTGTATCTGTCAATATAATAAAAGAAGGGAACAATACAATAAAAGTGTGTTACAATATATATAAAAAAATGTTATCAAGATTGTTACTTACAATTTAAAAGTGTGACTAAGGGATTACATTATAATATAAAACCAAAAAAAGGTGAGATGTTAAAAAGGTCTGGTAACTAAATACGCGTCAATTGTTCATGACCGCTAAAAACAGACTGGATAATTAGGTATGACTATTGTTATAAAAATCATAACATGAAAATAAACAGGAACGATACGGGGGTCGAGGAGAGCTATCAGCTACAACGCAACAATGCTCCAATAACAAGTGACGTGAAATTTCGCATAGTCGTAGAGAGTTATACAATGTCGATGAGGCGATCATATAACGCTGACAAATTTTCTGTGTCTCTCTGTAGATTTATGGTTGAACTGCATTTCTTTATGAAAAACATTTCGGCAATCTCCCGTTTCTTTGTGTAATTTTCCTTATATAGAATTTTGGGATTTTTCCAATCGAAATCATGGGAGTGAGACACCCGATGACTACTAACCACTGAATGATTAGAGGAAGGTTTTTTGATGTCATAATTATGTTCCTTAATTCGAGTGCCAAGATGTCTTTTGGTTTGACCAATGTAGCACGCATTGCAATTGGAGCAATCTAATTTGTAAACTAATTCAGTCTGTTTAGCAACATCGAGTGTGTCTTTACCCTTTTTTATAATCGAATTTAATTTGTTGGGAACCGTGAATATGACGTTTAAATTAGTGTTTCGTATTGTACGTTCAATGTTCTCTCCCAAGTTTTTGGTATATGGGATGAGGATGCAATTTCTACTATCAAAGGAGTTGTGATTAGGAGAGGAATCATTGTTATGGCGATTGCGTAGTGAGTATAACCGTTTTTTGACAAACTTATTTATAATATGTGTGGGGAAGCAATTGTTGTGAAGGATCTTTTTAACTATGTTAATGTTATTATTGTGGAATTGAGTGTCAGAAAGTAGGATGGCCCTGTCTACTAAATTGATTATGGAATTTTTCTTATATTTGAAAGGATGGTTTGAGAAATAATTAATGTATCGTCCTGAAAAAGTGGGTTTTCGGTACCAATTTGTGATGAGGAGATTGTTTTGTCGGATAACCATGGTATCTAGGAAGGAAATGGAGGAATTTTTTTCTATCTCATAAGTGAATTTTAATCTTGGGTGGTAATCATTGAACGTACTAACAACAGTGTGAATTTTAGTTTTTGGAACAACCATGAATATATCGTCAACATACCTGTAATATATAGGAACTGTGAAATTTAATGAGTTTAAGGAAAAGGTTTCGAGGTCGTCCATCACAAGGTCCGCTAAAATGGGAGACAGAGGGGAGCCCATGGGGCTGCCAAAGACTTGTTCATAATATGATCCACCAAAACCAAAACTTGTGGAAGATAAAATGGTATCGATAGCAAATAAAAATTGTTGCATGTTGAATTTGGCAAATTTCTCTATGTGTTGCCAACGTGATTCGATGGCTTTAAATACCAATTCTTTAGAGATATTATTATATAAGGCTGTGACATCGAGAGAAAGCAACACATCGTCAGGATGAATGTGTGTGTTTTTTATAATGTTTGCGAATGTCCAGCTATCTTTAACGTGTGATTTTGGTTTTGGTAGTGACTGCTCCAAGATTTCATGTAAGAATCTAGCGATACTGTATGACGGACTTCCTGATGCCGATACAATGATACGTAAAGGGGAGCCACTTTTATGGATCTTTGGCAGCCCATAGCATCGTGAAAGATTTCCATTCGTACATCTTAGAGTTTTATAAGTGTATTCGTCAATAATATTGTTGTTCCTCCAACTATTTAAAAGGTCTTTCATTTTCGTTTCTATAGATTTCGTTCCTGTTTATTTTCATGTTATGATTTTTATAACAATAGTCATACCTAATTATCCAGTCTGTTTTTAGCGGTCATGAACAATTGACGCGTATTTAGTTACCAGACCTTTTTAACATCTCACCTTTTTTTGGTTTTATATTATAATGTAATCCCTTAGTCACACTTTTAAATTGTAAGTAACAATCTTGATAACATTTTTTTATATATATTGTAACACACTTTTATTGTATTGTTCCCTTCTTTTATTATATTGACAGATACACTTGATAAGGACCAAATCTTATGGTCGAAACGTTGTGATCTTTAATAAATGTATCAATTGCCAGTTTGCACGTCAATCATTGCCTTATTTCCTGAATATATATTATATTTATTGATTATTAAATAATATTAATTTTGTATATTTGTGTCTTATGTAGTTATTCTTTTCATTGACTTGTTTATTCGTATGATGTATGCGAACTTGTAAGTATTTTTTAATAACTAATCTAATTAGCTGTGTTCTATGATTCGAAAAAATATATGCCTTATATGCCTTATATATATATATATGCCTTATCTCGTTCTTTGCAAATGTAGCAATACATCTCACGAACCACTTTTATAATCTACTATTTGAAGAATCTTGTTATTTATTCGCAATAGGTCACATGTGATCATATGTCGCCTTTTCTCACTGCTTTTCATCACCCCGCAGCCCCCGCGCGTATCGACACTTTTATTTGTCGGAGCATGCGCATTGCTGATTAGGCGCATTGTATCTCCTTCCTTGTCAATCTTCTCTGAGTCAGCTCGAATGTACAGGGATTATAGGCCTATGCTCCTTCCAATAGTATATGTTCTAAGATCGGAACGACTTTCTATGTAGTCTACGCGCTTAATGCGTAACTCGGAACGCACCCTTAAGCGGGAAACACAGACTTTTGCATAATGCATAATACATATGCATAAGAAATTCGATTGGTCGAATTCCTTATGCACATGCTAACGGACCAATCAAATTTCTTATGCATATGCGTTATGCGTTATGCAATGGTCTGTGCTCCCCGCCTTAAGCCTCGTCTACAATAGTCGCACAGGCTGTGTCGCAGGTCGTAAGTAGTAGTGTCGCAAGAAAGTTGTCGCATGCATATATGTAATACTACTATATTGCTAGTCACGTATCTTCCCAATAAGCGGCATGAGCGTTGAGGGAGCGAGATAGAAAATACGGTACGCATGCGCATGTGTGTCAAAGTACATGAACTGTACATGCGCAAACGTTCAGTGTTGAACGCATGCGTTTACTAACTATGCGTACAAGCATATGTAAAGGCAGAAAGTAATATAAAAAAGTTGCGTTTATTATATAATACGACTTATTGAATTAATATTATGATAAGAAAAAATGTATAAATAAAAAAAAACGAGATACATCATCTGTTTCTTACAATCCGCAAACTTTAATCAATTTTTTTCGTATTTCTGCTTTCTTTGGAAATCTAAAAATAATAATTTAATTATTGTGTGTGAACGATCGTGTATACTTAATCTCATTATTGTCATTAAATTTACTTGTGCAAAGAAATATTTTTAGCTTGCCCTGTTTGCCTTTTACTTTTACACTTGTAGCACGATCGCACCATTATTATTATTTTTTTATCACTTTTTATAACTTTTTATAACAAATAAAAGTAATAAAATCACAGTATTCTATACTTTGACAGAAGTATCAAGAATTACACGATTTTATTAGGGTTAAGCTGGCTCAACGCGAGCATGCGCATTTGCGTCAAAGTACACGAATTGTGGGAGTGAGAGGTTGATATATGTCTGTCCCGTGATGATTTCGTCAACTTTTCAGCAGTGTTGGCAATATAGTAGTATTACATATATGGTCGCATGTGTCGCTAGACTACAATCTACAATATGTCGCAAGGATTGTTCGCTTGCATTAAGTCGACTGCCGCCGCAATGAATGATCGGCAGCAATTACTAATTTTTCTTCAACTTTGCTCCCAATTTTTAAATTTAATATGCTTATATTACCGTTTATTTACTGACTCGCACAACAGAAGATGGTGGGTGCGGCCAGAAAATATACCACGGATAGCTAGTGTTACGTCCCGCGGTTCAAGATAAGATAAGATAAGATGAATTCTACGTTAATAGAAATCGCGAGTAATGAGTCTTGAATTGAAACCGATTAAACTGATCCGCGGTTCGCAATATTTTTTCCTTCACAGGTGCTACCTCGGTGTACCTGCAGAGGTGCTCTCCTTTGTTGTTTTCGGTCAACCTGTTTACACAGGCTTTACCGTGGATTGGCGAGAGCTGTCGTCACAGAGGGGTTAAGTGAGAAAGAATAAAGTTAGTTGAAGTGAATTATTTATTGCAATTTGAAAACTCAAGAATACGTTATTAAGTAAGGATAATAGCAGTATTAACAAAATTACATGAAATATTCAAATTAAAGACATCTATATAAAATGTTCAATAGGCATATGAAATATTCAATCAATAAACAATAAACACATGAAATATTCGATTCAATAAAAGGGTTAACAATAATAATTGACACAGGGTAGTTATAAAATATTTTATTTCTTCAGGCAGAGACAAGTTGCTAGCGCAAAGGTAAATGAAAAATACTAAAAGAAATGAAAATGACCGAATGGTTATTCAAGTAAAATTAAATAAGACAAATGGTTATTATAATGATGAAAGAAAACTTTGCTGGAATACTAATTTAATTATTCAAAAATTTAATTGTTGTGACTAGAAGGAGAATTTAGATTGGTTATTTTTAAAAGGATTTATTATTATAGGAAAGGTGACGGAAACCACGGCCCTCCACGTCGCTCTGCTTCAGTTTTGGGCGCACGCGGCGAAAAGGAAATTTTAAGGAAAGAAAATCAGCGATCCTCCACGTCGCTCTGCTTCAGTTTTGGGCACACGCCTCTTTTCTGGAATCGTGTTAAAATCCACGGCCCTCAACCTAGCTCTGCTAGAGTTTATCGGACACGCGGCGAAGGGTAATTAGTAATGTTGTAAGGATTTACAAAAATGAGGATTAATTATTAAAATTTGTGAAAGAGGGAGGACATGAAATTATTTGATGGGCAATGAAGATGAAAAGCAGTCACTGAAATAAAATGATAATAATAATTGTAATCATAATCTTGTATATTAAATAAAGTATTAAAAATTTAATAGCAATATGTATATTAATTAATTATATCTGATAGATTTTATGTAATAACAAAAAGATTGTAATTATGGATTTAATTTAATAAAGGTTTTTTAATTGTCGCAACTTGTCTTTTATTCTCCTGCCACTTTTAGCTGTAAGAAATTTTATTATTAAGAGGATTGGGGAAAGGGTGATGATAATAAATATAAAGTAATTCTTGGCGTGAATTTGGTTTATCAATTCAAAATGTCAAAAGTTGATTTTAACAATTCAGAATAAAAGAGATATTTAGATTGCTCAACTATAATTAATGTTATGGCAAAAGTTACTTGATTTCTATGACAGAACAAGATTCTAATTCAAAGTCAATGTAAAATATTAAAAATGGTGATTGGGTATAAATTGAAAAATTTATAGTTAATATGTAACGTGGTAGTATAATTGTAATTTCTATCAGAGTCATTTGGTACATATACGTATGAAATTATAAACCAAAATTTATTCGAATTTCAAATTTAATTATAATCACTATTTACGCCACAAGATTGTTGTCAATTTCTTTTACATTTAACCATACATTGAACATATTGTAATTAAATGAGAAGGCCTGCTGAACAGTTATAAATGTATTAACTAAATTCATTAATCATACGCGGTCTACATAAATTTTAAACAATATATTCAATTAAACAATAATGGCACTAAGGCTGGTCATAAATGTTCAGCCTCCTATCTCCTAAAATTAATTTATAATAATTAAGTTTCGACCTTCAAGTGTTCAAATATATGTGTATATACTTTCGTTTCAAAAATAGCAACTGACAGTTGAATGTATCATCGATTATTCAATAGACTAAATTAAATTAAACAGTAACTTTGAAATTTCACGAACGTATTTACATTAATAATGCAGGCGTATAGGCCATAATTATTTCTTTGGGATGTTTGAAATAGTTGAACACTTGAGTTACACAATATAAAAATCGAACAGGCCGTTAATAAGATTATAACAGTTACGTTCTAATAATTCGAATTTTAAGATTCTGCGAGGATGCTAAGGGTTCAGCAATATAAGAGTAAAGCGACAAAATAAATTTTATTATAATGACTGAAAAAATTTAAGCATCCTTGATTAAATGTGTTAAGGATTCAGCTTAAGTATAGTAATAAAAAGGCGCTTGCGTTGAGAATCGGAAATTTTCGGTTAGAAAGGGTGGCAGCAGTGTAGTCGTCATCGAGAAGCGAGTTTGTGAACACGCATGTAACAAGCGCAATAAACACAAGTTTTTCAATACAGATATATTTTAAACCCAGCGTTATCAGTAAGGTATCAAGTCCTTCACATTGGTCCTTCGAGCCGGATTGTATGCAAGGGCATACAGGTAAATCGCAAGTCCGTTGCGATCGCAAGAAAACAAGACGCACATTGAGGTTAAGTCGCCAGAAGATTCTGGAAGGCACGGATAGTCGCGGATAAGCAGTATCCACAGGCACGTAAGTGAGTCTCTGTATCCTATCCCAAGATCAACTACCTTAGTCAGTTACAGAAATGGCTGAAATAAAAGGTTTGAGAGTGAAGCGTGGACAGTTTAAAGGTCAATTAAAGCAATTCAGCAGTTTTTTAGAAAGCGAGATAGACGATCCGCATGAAATACGTGAGAGGCTAACCAAAATAGCAGAGGTATGGGATAAATTCCAAAATTTACAATATGCGATCATAGAAACGCGTAAGAAAGCGGTTCAGGCTAATGAAGAACAGCAATTTGAGCAAATAGAAATGGAAGAAAATGAACAAGAAGCAGAGTTCGAAGACACATATTTCAGATTAATGGCAATAGCAAAACGAAAATTAGCTCAGTTTGAAGCAGTGAATGATGTTACTACAGTGGCAGAGGTAGAAGCGGTTCCTGTAGTCAAGTCAAACGTAAAGCTGCCAACCATCACGTTACCTACGTTTAATGGACAATATAGTCAATGGCTACAATTCAAGGACGCATTTATTTCATTAATAGACAAAAATACAACGCTAAGGGATATTCAAAAACTCAGTATCTTAGAGGATCATTAAAAGGCGAAGCGATAGAATTCTTGGAAGGATTGGAGACCACCACGGAAAATTACAAAACAGCGTGGGAATTATTGACTAATCATTATGAGAATCGAAGACTAATTATTAACACGCATTTAAAGGAGCTATTTGAAGCAGCAGCAATAACCAAATGCAATAGGACCTCAATCAGGCAGTTTGTAAATCACATACGCATGCATGTAAAGGCGTTAGAGATGTTAAAGTTACCCGTAGGACAATGGGATGCCATATTAATCTATTTAGCCGTAAACAAATTAGACTATCACACACGCAAGGATTGGGAAACACACATTAGCACCAGAGGAATGAACGAATTGCCACAAAT
This sequence comes from Crematogaster levior, assembly GCA_901521435.1. Taxonomy (NCBI): domain Eukaryota; kingdom Metazoa; phylum Arthropoda; class Insecta; order Hymenoptera; family Formicidae; genus Crematogaster; species Crematogaster levior. The sequence continues at coordinate 203,191 of CABEGB010000714.1, forward strand.
GAACGAGTTGCTCGAGTTCTTGACCGGAAGGTATCATATGTTAGAGATGGTGGAAAAGGAAAAATCCGCATCGGATTCACGCAAGCAAGACGGAAGAGCTGTAGCATTAACGGCCACGGCAAATAACGAGTGCGAATATTGTAAGGGTGCTCATCGTATATTTAACTGTGAGAAATTAATAAAGTTGCCGATAGCGTCACGAACTACTGAAATAAGAAAATTAAAACTTTGCATCAACTGCTTGCGGAAAGGTCATTGGAGCAAAGAATGTAGATCATCAGGCTGCAAGATTTGCAAGCGCAAACATAATTCGCTTTTACATGTAGCAGATAGCACAAAGGAACATCAAGAAGAGACAAATCAAGATGTCGCTAATAATATCGTATCTACGCATTGTACAAAGAGCTCACATCAAGTTCTGCTATCGACAGCCAAGGTATACGCATTGGATCGAAAGGGACAACAGCACATATGTAGAGTTCTTTTAGATCCTGGGTCACAGTCGAACCTAATTACACGAGCAATGGTAGACAAACTGCATTTAGCCAGTAAATCAGTAAATATTCCAGTAACAGGAATAAATCAAAATAAGACACAGGTGAGTCAATCAGTTATGCTGGAAATACAGTCTCGCCACAATAAAGCTAAATTTAAAATAGAATGTTTGGTGCTACCTAAAATTACGCAATGGATACCACAAACACAAGTTGATACGTCCGCATTGAAGATACCAAGTCACCTGAAATTAGCAGACGAAGAATTCCACATTCCAGGAGCCATCGATTTATTAATAGGAGCCGGACTATTTTGGCAAGTCATTAAAGATGAACACGTAGACCTTCTTCCGGGACAACCAAGGATGCAAAGCACGGACTTAGGTTGGATACTAGGAGGACACATTACCAATTTGCATGAAAGCAACTCCACAATATGCAACGTATTGACAAACGAGGAATTAAGTCAACAACTAGAAAGATTCTGGCAATCTGAGGAGATTGTAGAACAAAAACATTATTCACAGGAAGAACAAAGGTGTGAAGAGCACTTTCAAGCTACAGTACAACGAAATTCCGATGGTAGATTCATTATCGGGCTACCTCAACGAGAAGATATTATACTCGCAAATTCATATGATACCGCAGTAAAGCGATTATATGCATTGGAAAGAAGATTTACAAGGCAACCAGAAATAAAGACGGAATATATCATGTTTATGGAACAATATGAACGACTTGGACATATGTCGTTAATCGAAGCAAGTAAACCAAGAAACTGGACAAATACTTATTACTTACCGCATCACCCGGTTATAAGGAAAAGTGCGTTAACTAGCAAGTTACGAGTTGTATTTGATGCTTCCGCTCGAACGGAATCAGGAGCATCATTGAATCACAAGCTATTAGTAGGACCCGCCTTACAAGATACATTATTTGAATTATTATTAAGATTTAGAATACATCAATATGTACTAACAGCAGATCTGCAAATGATGTACAGACAAATACTAGTAAGAGATCAAGATAGAGACTTACAACGGATTCTATGGAGACCAAATAGCAATGTGAATATTCAAACATATCGGCTAAATACTTTAACGTATGGAACTTCATCGGCGCCTTTCCTCGCAGTAAGGTGTCTAAAGGAGCTAGCAATACAGGAAGGAAACAGATATCCAAAGGCGGCGCAAGCACTGCAACACGATTTCTACATGGATGATTTAATTACTGGAACGCATACATTAGAGGAAGCATGTTCATTGCAACAAGAACTGATGGACTTGCTTGAAAGTGGAAAATTCTATCTTCGCAAGTGGAGAAGTAATGACAAGCGGACACTTCAGTCTTTATTACACAACCAGCAAGAAGACAGCTTTATGATTTTAAACAAGCATGAAACTTTGCGAACTTTAGGATTGCTGTGGAATTCAGAACAGGATTATTTGCAGTATGAAATCAGAATTGATGGAGCTCAAGCTAACACAAAAAGGCGTATATTATCTCTCATTTCAAAATTATTTGACCCTTTGGGACTCATTGGGCCTATACTTGTGATAGCCAAACAATTAATGCAACAATTGTGGAAGGAACAGCTGGGCTGGGATGAAGAGTTGCCGCATCAATTACAAGAAAGGTGGACGAAATATTATACATCATTGAACTCTGCTCGAATTTTACAGGTATCTCGTAATGTCAATCCCAGTAATAGCTCGTTACTCATAGATATACATATTTTCTGCGACGCATCCGAAAGGGCTTACGGAGCGTGCGCCTATGTCGGCAGTCAGGATTAAAATGGGCAAATTGCTATGCAGTTGATGTGTTCAAAGTCTCGAATAGCCCCATTAAATTCAGTTACTCTTCCACGTTTAGAATTAAACGCAGCACATGTAGCAGCAAAATTGTATCATGGCATGGAAAGGTCGTTAAAGGGTCGAATCAAGAGTGTGAGTTTCTGGACGGACTCTACTATCGTTTTGAACTGGATCAACACGCCTCCTCACAGATTAAAAACTTATGTAGCAAATAGAGTAGCGGACATACAACGGCTGACTTCGGATAAAAAATGGTATCATGTACCGTCCAGTAGTAATCCAGCGGACCTGTTATCTCGAGGTACTACCACTGAAGAATTAATTAACAATAATTTGTGGTGGCATGGACCACAATGGCTGGTACATTCGGCAGAATGGCCATCTCAGGGCATTTATAACAACAAGGAAGTACCGGAGTTAAAGCGGAAAATAGTACTCACAACAACCACAGATTCATATGATATTTTACATAAATATTCATCATTTAATAAACTGAGACGAATTGTGGCATATTGTATACGATTTGTTAATCTCAAGAAAACAAGGCAGAATGGAGCGCTCACAGTTCAAGAGTTGGAACAAGCAACAATCAGTATCATTAGATTGGTACAGCAGCAGGCATTCAGCAAGGATATTGAGGATCTGCGAAAAGGAAAAGAAGTTCATAGAAAAAGCAAACTACTTTCATTACGACCATTTCTTGACGAACACGGTCTTTTGCGCGTAGGAGGTAGAATTCGAAACGCAGATATTCACTTAGATCAAAAGCATCCATGGTTGTTACCTTCAAAACATCATATCACCACGATTATATTAAGAGAAGAGCACAAGAAGTTATTGCATTGTGGACCAGAGCAGCTTTTATCTTCAATCAGGCTTCGCTATTGGCCATTATCGGGTAGGCACGAGGTACGCAAAATAACTCGCAACTGCTTGGAATGCTTCCGACAAAAACCTCAGTCATTGGAAGCAATTATGGCTGATCTACCTAAGGATCGTTTGCGAGGCTTTGTACGGCCATTTACTATCACAGGTATAGACTACGCAGGGCCTATACAAATTCGAGAAGGTAAAAGAAGAGGAAGAATACCTATATCTAAAGGATACATTGCAGTTTTTGTTTGTTTTAATACTAAGGCAATACATCTAGAAGCCGTTACAGATTTAACAACAGAAACATTTCTCGCAGCCTTGAGAAGATTTACTGCACGGAGAGGATTGTGTACTACGTTATATTCAGATAACGCAACGAACTTCGTAGGGGCGGCAAGAGAACTAAAAGAAACTTATCAGTTTATACAAGAACACTCGGAAGAAATCAAAACTAAATTAACAATGCAAGGCATAGATTGGAAGTTTATACCACCTAGATCTCCTAATTTTGGAGGCCTATGGGAGGCATCAGTTAAAGCAGTAAAAAGACACTTATATACTGTCACGCGACACCTCATTCTAACATATGAAGAGTTCAGTACATTGTTAGCTGAGATAGAATCAGTATTAAACTCACGTCCTCTTACCCAGTTATCCTCTCATCCTGATGATCTAATCGCGTTATCTCCTGCTCATTTCCTAATCGGAGACTCACAAACCGACCTTGCACAAAGAAATTGGGTAGACGCAGCAGATAATACCTTATCCAGATGGCAACATCAACAAAAGATTAAGCAACACTTTTGGACTCGATGGCAGAAGGAGTACCTGCACCAGCTTCAGATGCGTACTAAATGGTATCGCGATTCATCAAAAATAACTCCTGGGACGATGGTACTAGTAATGGATGAGCAAAATCCACCTCTCAAATGGAGTTTGGGACGTATACTGAAGATTCATCCGGGTGCTGATGGAGTAGCAAGGGTAGCATCTATAAGGACAGCCATGGTATTTATAAAAGGACCATCAGAAAGCTCTGTGCCCTCCCCATGGACGGAGATTCAGAAGAAGAAACCAAAGCTTAAAGAAACTAATTTCGATATATTTTTATATATATGGTAGTCTTAGTAATATTTATGAGATGCTAACGAGTTAGATTTAATTTTGTTCCGCAATTTTGTTGAATTTTAAAAAGGTTGTGTAAAGGTTTAGCAATATTTATATAATGTTAAGCAACGCTCATTTTGATGGTATTAATAGTTTATTTTATGTTTATATATATCTATTGTATTGCGTTAATTCACATACAGGGTGTCCCATTTTAAATAACGGATAGGAATATCTCGGATGGTAAGCATTTTGGAGGAAATTTGTTGATACAAAAGTTGTATGGTTTCAAGGGGGACATAAGATGGTGTCATTAATGTGACCTTGAATAGTTGCTTGAAGGTCACGTGAAGGTCACCTTAAATTTTTTTAATGGAACTGCCTACTTTTTATTATATATTCTTGTAGCTTATCTCGAGACCTTTCCAAAACACTATAAATAAATGTTTTTTCGTTAAGTATTTTTCGAGTTATGAAGGTTGAAATAATTTCTTAATTTTACATGAACTATAAAATATCTCGTAAAATATTCACTTTTCGATAACCTTACCTCAATACTTTTATGCACAGAATAATGAGAGGAATCAATTAGTGTAAAGAAAACACATAGTTGCTTTTAACAAAAAATATGCAATTTGTAACTAACAATTACATATTTTTTCTTAAAAACAACTATGTGTTTTCTTTACACCAATTGATTCCTCTCATTATTCTGTGCATAAAAGTATTGAGGTAAGGTCATCGAAAAGTGAATATTTTACGAGATATTTTATAGTTCATGTAAAATTAAGAAATTATTTCAACCCTTATAACTCGAAAAATACTTAACGAAAAAACATTTATTTATAGTGTTTTGGAAAGGTCTCGAGATAAGCTACAAGAATATATAATAAAAAGTAGGCAGTTCTATTTAAAAAATTTAAGGTGACCTTCACGTGACCTTCAAGCAACTATTCAAGGTCACATTAATGACACCATCTTATGTCCCCCTTGAAACCATACAACTTTTGTATCAACAAATTTCCTCCAAAATGCTTACCATCCGAGATATTCCTATCCGTTATTTAAAATGGGACACCCTGTATGTTAAACATTACATACCAATGATTAGTTCAAGGGATTGTTTTCAATAGTGCAATAATATTTACGTAGCTAAAGATTAAAATATAAGTCACGTTATAGTTAGATTAATTTAGGCTAAGAAAACTCTATTATAATTTTGAAAGTTGGCCTTTCAAAGTGGGCCGGCATGTTAAGGATTCAGCTTAAGTATAGTAATAAAAAGGCGCTTGCGTTGAGAATCGGAAATTTTCGGTTAAAAAGGGTGGCAGCAGTGTAGTCGTCATCGAGAAGCGAGTTTGTGAACACGCATGTAACAAGCGCAATAAACACAAGTTTTTCAATACAGATATATTTTAAACCCAGCGTTATCAATAAGGTATCAAGTCCTTCACAAAATGAAAAGATAACAATTTAGGGTATAGTTAACGTTAATAAAAGAGAAATTTATTAAAAATTCATAATTATTATTGTAAATTAAATGATGGACATAGAGAATTACTTAAATGTGTGATACGAAATGACGGATTATAAAGGTATGATTGTTCGGCCGTAATAATCAACGAAAAAGGTACACAAAATAAGGGTTGAGGAACTTACTGCGTCTATTTTATAGTGACCTTTTGTCACGTTTAATTTCGTGTCCTTCCTCTCGTGACAATGTCCTTGAGTATGGTTGACTGATCTGAGTAAAATCTTTTATGATTGGTAATGAGATAGCTCCTTTTCTTCACACTAAAAACCTCTGATCCTTCTGACATAATCTGATATAATGTACGACCGCACTGAATTGAAGTAGTATAATTATGAGTTCTTTTATAAGTTGAAACTGACGAAAAATTTCTAAGTTCCTTTTTCTTTAATGCCGGAGCGCGTCTTTTCACCTTGCAACCTCTGATCTTTCTGATTTATAGAAACTTCAATTGACAATGATGTATACGTATAACTACAAATAACTCGCGAAAATATTCTAAGTCCTTTTTTTTAATATGCCGGAGCGCGTCTTTTCACCCTGAGACCTTTGATCTTTCTGTCGACCTTTTCTCGCTCCTCTAGTAAGTTGCGACGGATTTTTTCGGGCCCTCGCAATTTCAACGGAGGGGGTGTACATAGAGTAGGGAGTACGCTCTTAAATGCAAAATGTAAAGGGTAGGAAATTGTGACGTACGAATCTGTGTCACGTTAGCTTGCATCATCCTGGTGACGAACTATTAAATAAACTAAAATTGTAATCCGAGTATTTTCCTCGCCTTATCTGCCAGACGTTTAGGCGGCTGCAAATTTTAATTCAACAATTATTTCGTGGTAGCCTGGCGCGGCATAAATTGTTGAGACTCGTTACTTTGATAAAGAGCGAAATAGATATTTTTCCGTCAAGGATGTTGCAAGCGGTTTCTTAATATTAACGCATATGTGTGAGAGCGACGAAAATAATAAATTTAACAAATATAATATGTGAATAATAAAGTATTGAACAGGGGAGGTTTGATAGATTTTCATATAGTAATTGTGCATTAACAATATTATATAAGTGCGAGCAAATAAGCTTAATAAAAGAGTATAGAGGGTTATATGTAAAAGGCAAAAATGATTAAATAAAAAGCAAGACGCTTAGAAGATCAAGCTTTTGTCTACAAGACATATGCATAAGACAGAGATAGATTAATAAGGTTAGAGTGAGTAAGTTTAATACGGAAGCAAGATTTAGTGTTCGTATGTAGTATAGGGAACATATGTGTAAAACAAGGATAGTTTAATAACTGAATAAAATATTTGGTAAGCCAAGTTGTTCGTCCATAAGCATTGTGCTTAAGACGAAGATGGTTAAATACAGCAAGAGCGAATACGTTCAATATGAAATCCAGCTTGAAATATTTTGTAATGTAAAAGTAAAAGTGGGTGTGTTAAGAAATCTATATGTAAACAACGCGTAAAAGGGATGGATATTATGATAAAATTATACGAAATCAAATAAAGGTAATACGCGGATCATTTCTAGAGGGTATCAGCAATTAAATAAAAGAAATAATCCATTAGATGCGCCCGAGGCACATAGAAATGCAGCAGCGGTCGTGCACACAGGGACGTTCGGCTGTGTGGACATAGAATATATATATATAGAGAGTCGTACTATAAGGATTACATAAATATTCTTTAGGAACAGTTTCGGCAATAATTCGTGAATTAAGAAGAACTCTGGAAAGCAGAGAATTGCATTGGTTTTGGTTTAAAAGGCTCTTTTGAATTATATTAAAGTTTTATGAAAAATTAACTAATGAGAAAATAGTTATTAACATTTGGAAAATAATGACAATTAGAGGCCTGAAAATTCTTATACATATTACCCTTATAAGCGGTTATTTATATGGATTAAAAGGTAACTTAACTGTTTATATATATTTATTAATTCATATCTAACACCGGTATAATGCAATAAATGTATGAGAATATATATTATAACCTTTTTAGTTGATTTTATATTTTATAATTTTTATTTGAGTTTATTTTATATGATATAATGTCTTAACGGTGATAATTGCAATAATTATAATAAAATTGTAATAGCAATAAATCAGGAGGTTAACGTACTCTAATATGTATAATTATTATTATTGCTATATATTAGAATAAACATATATTTTTTAGAATATAGGATATTATATAAAATATGAATATATACTAAAGAATAACTCAAAAATAAAAGATAGATTTATGGTAAGGCAAGAAAATTAAGAGGTTCTTAGCAACGTAAAATTAGAAATTAAGGACAGAAAAATCTTCATCATTAATATTAAAAATACATATATTTATCTATATGTAATAGCGAAATTAACGTTAAACATTATAGGGGATATATGTTTATGCTGAATCATGATTAAGAGGGAAGAGAGATAATTTATAATAATGTAAAATTATACATAGGTGTCTAGTATCACAGAAATTATGTTTTATAATAAAATAATAATTAAATGTAGGATAATGTATAGATGTTCGACAACGAGTATGCAAGATTAGTTATTTATATGTGATTTAATATTTTATAACTTTATTCGGGTTAGTTTTGCATGATATAATGATTTAATAGTGGATTGATAAATGTTATAACAGGGAATTATAGCGGAAGTATGTATTAGCATTAGTGAAGCAAAGCAAACATAAGTAATAAAGAATTATTAGTTAGTTATTGTAAGAAGCACATCTCTTAGTCGCTTCTCTAGATAATTAGGTAAATCTAAAATAACTTATTCGTTCGACAGAAGCGACGTTAGATTACTTATGATGTAAAATAACGAATTATATATTCAAATCGAAATAGAGTATTATGAAATAGCCTTATAATATTTTGGCGATAGTAATGGTTACGCAACGAGTTATGACGCTACTAACTCTTGTTTTTAATAGTTTTGCGTTTTATAATTTTTATTTGATTTTTATATTTTTAATTAACTCACTATGTGATAAAGTACAAGCGAATATAAAATTATATTTTATAATGAAGCAATGATTAAATATAGTGTAACATATAAATAATTTAGAAGATATTAATATAATTCGATGATAAATATGCAAGATTTATTTTTATATTTGATTTTAATTTTTATAGTTTTTATTGGGTTTCCTTACCTTTTCTTAGTCACTTAACTAACGGTTAATATAACAGTTAATATAACCTTTTATGTCGACGTCTTGTTGTATATTAGATATATATATATAACAAGAGTATAAGGAAATAGCAATTTATAGAAAAATATATTAATAATAGAAATAATGTAAAATGTAATTAAAATGAAATAGTATTAACCCTATTCGGTCACACTTCAGTAAAATCGCGTAACGGTCACACTGGGTGAATTTCACCCAGCGTCGAAAAAGTAATATAATAAATAATACATTTTCCGAGTTATAAAGCTTAAATAATTTCATAATTTTACATAAACTATAATATAATATAATAAGTAATATAATATTTTCATAAAAAAAAGAATATAATATTGCTCGTCACAAAAAGTATATTTATTTTAATGTTTGAATGCGCGAAAAATGTCGAATTTTAAAGAGTGTTTATTTTACTTGAACAATGAAAATAAATAAGTAAAAATTATTATAACACAAAAATATTGTAAAAAAAAAAAAAAAAATTTCTCTTGGGTGAATTTCACCCAGTGTGACCGAATAGGGTTAATAATGAAATAGTACAATAAAGTGGTAAGTATTATAGAAAATAATGATAATATTGGAATATATATATATATCTGTGCGTAATAGTGAAATTAATGCTGATCATTATGAAAGACGGGTATTTATGCTAAATAATAATTAAAAGAGAAAAGAGATAACTTATAATAGTGTAAGATTATAAATAGGTATCTAATAGCGCAAAAATTATAAAGTGTGAAAGGTTTAAAAATTGGCGGGACGTCACACTAGCAACACACGCAAATCATCAAAACACTTCGCATGGCAACGTTCTGTGCTGTGATTGGCTGATCTCATGCGACACGCTTGTCGCAGTCGCAGAAAGTTGAAGTTGACTCAACTCCGTGCGACAAGGACTCTTGCGACTGCGACAGCCTTGCGACACAGCCTGCGACATGCGACACAGCCTATGCGACCTGCGACACAGCCTGTGCGACTATTGTAGACGAGGCTTTACTCTCTACTGCTTACTGCCATTGTAGACGGGCCTTAACTTAATACATAAATAAATAATGCAACCAATTGAAAATCAGAATTTTTGTTGTACTGTTAACTTTCTGTTCTACACTGATTTGCGATTGGTTCTCACAAATTATGCGTCTTGAAAAATACGCGCTATGTGACGACACCCTGAGGGTGCAGTAAAACTTACGCATACGCAATTATTTCAAGAATATGGCCCCTGGGTGCGATCCCATGGACTGACATTTTCGCGTAACGCGTATCGCGTAACCAATCAAATCTTTCTATTCTTTTAGATTGTTCAACAGAAATATTAAACATCGTAATTGATTGATTACGTAATACGCGTTACGCGCAAAATATCAGTCCATGGGATCGCACCCAGGGGCCATATTCTTGAAATAATTGCGTATGCGTAAGTTTTACTGCGCAGGTTTAATCATACCGTAAAATAGCTGCGCAATAAAATCTACATATACGCAAAAATTTCAAGAATACGGCCCCAGGGCTACGTTCCAAAACCTTACCCGGGTGACTATAACACTAGAAGCTGCTATAGTATATGTCACGTATGCTATAGTACTTCTAGTATTATAGTGCACCCGAGTAAGGTTTTGGAACGTACCCCTGAGGTTGCGTTCAGATTTCCCACCCGGGCCCACTATAATACTAAAAGTACTATAGCATACGTGACATGTACTATAACAACTTTTAGTGTATAGTTACCCAGGTGGGGAATCTGAACGCAACCTAGGGTACGTTCCAAAACCTTACTCGAGTGCACTATAATACTAGAAGTACTATAGCATACGTGACATATACTATAGCAACTTCTAGTGTTATAGTCACCCGGGTAAGGTTTTGGAACGTAGCCCTAGGGTTAACTATAATACAAGTTTGACCAATCAATTACTATGTTTACACTAGAGTTCTATAATAGGACTCTAGTTTACACGATCCGATAATATCGATGTTGACTTCGGCATTAAATCGGATCGTGTAAACGTAGTAAATACAAAATCGAATGTATTCAGTCTATGAGCGAAATTCATGGTCCAATCTTATAATTAGGACGTCTTAAATAATGTCTTAAGAGATTATAACTATCACAGAGCCCTATTTTAGCATTTTAAAACATTACTTAAGATGATCTTGAAATAAAAATGGATTATGAATACTAGCTATTGAAAATTTCTAGTGTTGTTGCATCGGAATACTGAATTATTGGCTTATCCATAGTTCCACCTAGCTGGAGAATCACGTGTGGCGCGCTTGATTACGCAGATTGTGTGTGTGTGTGTTTTGTGTGTGAGTGAGTGAGATATCGATGAATGAATCCTGTTGCGCAGCCCGGCTGCTTTATCGTAAAGTAGTCAATAAGTGTTCCGTGGATGCAGCTGTCGATTCTGTTGAACTAAGTGTATCTGTATTTAAGCATTTGCGAGTTTACTGTACACAGTAACTCAAGCTGCGTTCAAATCATAATCAATTCATTTGTTGTGTGACGATCGCAATCGGAGCTACGAATTTGGGTGGGTTGAGTGCGTTTTCCTCACATAGTCAAGTGCACCGAACATCTCGCGCAATGGTAATGTCTCTCGGAAAGTCGTAACTTTTGAGCAGAGGTATGCGATCGATGAGATTGAAGTAAAACAATTGAGGTGGCTTGAGGAAGCAGGCGTGGTGGAGTGTGGTTCTGGGTAGACTGTGTGGTGTGTGGCATCGAAAGCAAGTGGGCGTGGGGATGAAGTCCACGAGTAGTGTAAAGTAAAAGTGGTGGAGGAGGAGGGGTGGCGGAGGAGAAGGAGAGGTGGAGGAGGGAAAGGAAGTAGAAGGGAGGACTGGGGCGCTGTGTCGGTGTTGATACTCGTCTAAAAAAGCTCCGCGGATAGAGTCGCACAGTCGAATGTCTTTTCGATGTGATGAAAATGATGAGGTGTGGGAGAAAGTGGGCTTCAAGTGAAGGCTTCAATACTTCGAATCATGACAGAGGTGTCGGACGAGTAAGTATGCACGAAGAACAGTTTTTGCTCTCCGGCCCTTTTCGCGACCGTTCCATTCCCACACACAAAATATACGCGTTTCTTCATCATTATTAATTTTATCGTTAAAAGATATCGAATGCATATGCGTTATTTATTTCGGACGATACCTCCATCTGATTTGTTTCACTGTCCTTTTCTCGTCTCGGATCGATCTCTTTCCCTCCTGTTTTTTCTCTCTTTGCCTCATTTCATAGATCTTTTTTACACCTAGTATAAAATAACGTCAATGAATTTTTTAGCGGGTTTTTTTCCTTCTTTCAACGTCTCGAAATTGGTTTATCGTACGTTCGTTTCTTGCTCTTGTTCCTTTAGCAATTCTTTTTTCTCTTTGTATCCCCCTAGTTACATCTCTCTCTCTCTCTTTCCTCCTCCCTCTCCCTCTTCTCCTCCCCCTCCCTTCCTATCTCTCTCTCTCTCTCAATCCTCTAATAGTATGCTATCCAATGTTCATGTATGAATGGCCATTCATTCATTGAATCGATGTGTGTGTGTGTGTGTGTGTGTGTGTGTGTGTGTGTGTGTGTGTGTGTGTGTGTGTGTGTGCAATACGCGCGCGCGCGCGTGTGTGTAACATCTGGCTAAATCGTCTACGCGATGTGGTCTCAAAACTCGCGGAAATACTAAAATCGTATAATCTTCAACGAAATTATAATCTCGTTCTTACCAATTATATTTCGATATTTTTTGAAGTGTAAGACAAATTGCAGTTTAAATGTAATTAATTATTTTTACAAGAATATTCATAAATACCAATAACATCTCTTACAATCACATGTAAAAGATAATTTTTGTGATAATATCATAAGATTATAATTTGTACTATGTATGAGTTAAAAATTAAGAAATTTCACTTAATTTTAATCATTTACTGTACATGGTGACTAACTCAACTTTGTTTATGTGACTGTATTTTTAATAAGTTATTATGTGTACAAATTAATTTTCGATACCTTTTTTACAAGATTTAAAGTTTATTCGTCAATTTAATATTCAAAATTAATTCCATTATTTTCTATAACTTTGCCCCACGTTTATCGGATACTCTCAAGGGAAAAACTTGGCAGTTACGAATCGATAAAGTTTTCAAAACTTTTTTGGATTTCTCTTCTGTGGACCTCATTCTGTTTTCTTGTAATTGTGTATCCGCCTGAATGATGTTGGCTGATCATTTGGCTGATTAAACGAACAGGTGAAATAAATGATAATCCGACGAAACTATGTCTAACGAATGATTCGTGATGAGGAAGAATTTTCCAGCCCAAAACATAGACCTCTTTTGTCTCCTTTGTGGCATATGGTCGAACTGCATGTTGTGCTGCAAAATGACTTGCCTAGTTTTGAAAACTCTAATATCACTTTTTACATGTTTTATGTCACAGCACCTTCAGCTCACAACAAAACAAATCATCTCCTAGCTTCAGCAACATTATTTTTAATTTAAATGAAAATGTAATGCCTCCTATACTGCTTTTCAGATGCCACCGTGTTTGCTATTGTTTTGTTGATTGCTTCGCAAAGGCGTATAGCGTTTTCGAACGTCGAATTTCCACACTTGCAAATCGCAAAAAATACTTAATCTTGAAACGTTGTAATAACCGTTGTAATAACCGAATTAATTTGCACACCTAATAAATAGTTTTTAAATCAACTTTTCGATTACAATTCCTTTCTCCTTATTTCAAGGTACATTCTGTTTATCGGAAAATGTTGAAAGTTTATGGGAAATAATTATATATCGTATATATTATATATCTTTCAATCTTTTAATTGTGTACTTTATATTAAAATTTTGCAATCATTTAGCGATTTAACTCAGTAATGTAAAATAAATTTGTTTTATACTTTTTTCTCAAAAGTAATTTTGAAAAATTAATATAAGTATGAGTAAAATAGTAATGTCTTTTTTAATAAGATATTTAATAACGTTGTATCTTGTAATGTTATTGCTGCATTTTACTAGAAATGTGATATGTGTCTGATATTTTACTTTACTGAAATTTACTTTAGACATGCGTATATGAGTAATATAATAGCAATTGTCATATTTGTCTTTTTGTAGTGGTAACTATCTGGTGAGGGTCCATGCCCAGGTAATGACGAGAGATGATAGTTCCGGTGGTTGGGTTCCTTTGAGCGGTGGTGGATTGGCGAATGTTTCAGTCAGACGTAGAATCACTCCCTCAGGAGTACATCAAATAAACAATACCAATGGAACCACTATTTCTACCTCGACTAATCCTACGCATTCCATTTCCAATGCAGCGGTTGGTCTTCAGAGCCATGGATCCAATATCTCCCCACCTAGCGCAAATAAAAGAAAACACGAATATCTCATTTATGGGAAACGTATTACTGATCAGTCGGTAGGTCTTGCAATTTTATAAATATCTTATTATTTGAGGGAGATATTTAACATAAACATTATCTACATTTAAGTTTAAGGAATATATTCTGTAAAAATGCTTTGTAATGCTCTCTATATCTCTGTAAGCTATGTAGTGTAGAACAAGAGAGAAAAAGTGACGAACAAAAAGAAGAAAGAACTACAGAGTTACAGAGCTTATAAAGCGAAAATCTTACAGGACTAAATCGTAATTCGTGTTGCAAATTATAACATGAATACATCAATATATTTATTGTACGTGATTTGTATAAAAATAAATCATTTTTTTAGGTTGTTCTTAGTTGTACAATTAAAAAAGATTTCGAATATAATAAGGTAATGCCCACTTTTTATCACTGGCGGATGGGAGAGAAGAAGTTTGGTTTAACATTTCAAACAGCTGCCGACGCAAGAGCGTTTGACAAAGGTGTCCGAACAGCAGTTCAGGAACTGCGGGAAGGTACAGCATTTTCCTAAACAAAATAAATTTTAAAGATTATCATTCAAGAATAATTGTTACATTAAAAAATTGCATCTATAATGCGTTATAAACTGCATTCATCACACTTACAATACAATTTGATCTGTTGTTTGTTCCTTCTGTACTTTATTTCTTTTTTCTTTTTGCGGAATCTTAATATATATTTAAGTATCTCAGTTCAATTGAAAGACTATATAGTTAACGAATAAATACTATCATGTATATTCGTACATGAGTCGCAAAAAATACAATGTACTTATATAGCGTATATGGAGATTTTTTGCGGCAGGATGACGACTAGTATGTTTCTTATCATTTTTTTGTGGTTATGTGGACGTTCTACTTTTACTCATTATTTTTGAATATTAATAAAATGCGGATTACGACATATTAATGCACTGTGAGTAAAGTGTTACATCAAATCATCTATGTTATTCATGTTGTCATCCATGTTATTATTGAGTAAATATATAACATAAATAAATATGACAAGGCTCTTTTACATCTTATTAACTCGTTCACACTAATCATTTTGCTTCAATTTATTATGGATTGCGCAAATGGTAAGCTCAACTACTAAATTCATGTTTTGTCATGTTTTCGATACGATCTTATTGGGAAATTTATGTTTGTACAGGTTTGTCTGATTTAACGTTGACTACCGATATTCTAGATGCTGGAGATGAAGATGTTTTCATGGTAAAAAGATTTCTTTTTTCTATTAATTTTAATCTAAAGACATTAATTATAATAAAAAAGAACAGCGAAATAAATCATAAAGGAAGATATAGTGACAACTATTATTTAAAATTATTAAAAATTACAGACTTTGAATCTACCAGTGGAACCACCTGAACCACGCTCGTCTTCGGATACACCTCATCGAATTCGAGTGCCGAATTATTCCCAATATTCGGACCTTTCCGACTCGCACCGATCTATCCATTACATTGGTGGTTCTTCCATTAAAGCTCCACCACCGCAACATCCTCTAGTTTCTGCCGCAGACATTGGGTTAGACAATTATCCCTACGTCCAACTTACAACACTTAATCATGAATATCTGTATCCTATCATTGATGATCACAAGAGTGAGAGGTTGGATGGACACAATACTTCTAGTAGCGGAAGTCCTCTAAAGAAGCCAGACACAATAATAACGCAACCTTCGAAAAACACGGTGAAACGTAATGTACGTTTACGTTGCAAACACTGTCAAGAACTGTATTCGGAGCAACATAATCCAAAAGGTGCGTGCGAGTATGCTCCCGATCCAATTAGGCGTGGAATTGCAACAGTCTCTTGTTTATCATGTGCCCAATGTATGTTATACCACTGTATGAGTGACGCCGAAGGTGATTTTGCACAAAATCCTTGTAGGTAAGTATTTCAATTATAGTTGTATTTTTTGTATCTTTTTAACTTTATTATTATATCACTTATTTTGTATATTTAACTTTTACACACACACACACACACACAACACGCATGCGTGCGTGCAGGATATTCCATTTTAAATGACAATGTAAAATATCACTTAAACAATACATTTTAAGGAAAAATGTTTTAGATAAAAGTCGTAAGGTTTGGAAAGGTATAAATAATTTTGAAATCCATAAAAAAAAAATCAATTTTTCAATGTCGCATAAAGACCACCGTCATGTTTTTTAGTATATGATTTTTTACATAATACAATTCCTCTCATTAATCTATATATAAAAGTATTAAGGTAAAGCTGTCGGGAAATCAATAGTGGACGAGATACTTTTACTTTTTGTCACATTTTAAGATATAAAATATTACCTATTCATTTTTTGACAAGTGTACCTTAATATTTTGATGTTCAGAATATATAAGTATACAAGATGCAGCATTTAAATTGACAATCTAAATATCATAAAAACAAAGCATTTGATAGAAATATCATAAAAACAAAACATTTTATAAAGAAAGTTTCAGACAAAAGTCGTTTGCTTTTGAGGGAAAAGAGAGAGAGAGAGAGAGAGAATAGCATCATTTATATTTTTAATTTTGTAGACGTTTTGAAGGTCATTTTAAGATTAACTTTTTTTTAAAATAGAAACCTATATTTTGTTAAACAGATTCTTAATTTACGCAAAAAAATAAACAACTTTTGTCTGAAACGTTTTTTGATTTAACCATTATTTTTAAGTTATTTAAAAAAGTAAAATTTAATTACATTATTGCATTGTTTAATTATTAAAGATTTAAAGGTTAATAATTTAAGTAATATTGATTATATATTATCACACAAACATAATTGCAATGAATTAATAATTGTGTATGTGAGTGACTTTATGTTACAAAATAACTTGATAGTTTGTTATTAAATTTTCGTTTTTAAATAAATGGAAGTGTTAGAATTACATTGATATTTTATAACCGATTCTTATGAAAAATATCTTCAATTTGACTTGTATGTTCGATTTCTATCACATACACGAACACGCACACATTCATACTCAGGCACACGCTCACTCACACACAATTATTCATTACAATCGTGCTTTGTGATAATAATCAATATTATTTAAATTATTAGCCTTTAATAATTGAACAATGCAATAATATGATATTAAATTTTATTAAATAACTTTAAAAATAATGATTAAATAAAAAAAAAAATGTTTCAGACAAAAGTTGTTTATTTTTCTGTGTGAATTAAGAATCTGTTAAAAAATATATAGGTTTCTATTTAAAACAATAAAGTTGATCTTAAAATAGCCTTCAAAACATCCACCAAATTAGAAATAAATGCTATTCTCTTTCTCCATCAAAAGTAAACAACTTTTGTCTGAAACAATTTTTTATAAAAGGCTTTCTATGATATTTAGATTTGTCAATTTAAATGCTTCATCCTGTATATGTACATTCTTATACACACCCGCACGCACGCACCCATCCACACAACACCACACCAAACACACACACTCACACTCGCACACGCGCGCGCGTGCACACACACACACACACACATACAAAAGTTAAAAAGTAGTACATCCAAAAAGAACCTTAAAAAAAGACTGATCTAATGCTTTTTGGACAGTCTTGCAAAATTTAAAATGTAATAAATTTCAAAAAACAAATTTTTGTATAAACAAAACAATATAAAATGTAATGAATAGCTGAAAATATAAATATAATAATACATGTAATATAGATATAAATATAGATACATAAATCTATATGTAAGTGTGCATGCGTGCGTGCGTGGGTGAGTGCTATATAATATTTCATTTTAAAGGATATACTGGAATATCTGCTCAAGAAACCATTTTAGAGAAAAAGACTTCAGACAAAAGTTTATTGGTTTGAAATGAGACATAAGATGGCGTCATTAAGTTGATCTTGAACAGTTGTTTAAAAGTGACATGAAGGACACTTTTATTTCTTAAATGGAATTCTCTATTTTTCATTGCATATTCTTATAGCTTTCCTTTTCAAAACACTATAATGAAATATATTGTCATTTTAGTGCTTTTCGAATTACAAGGCTTGAAAGTTACAATATGGTAGATTGTCTCATTTTAAATGACTCACTGAATTAACTTTTTAGGAAAACACTTTAGAAAAAAAAGTAGTCAAAGTGACCCCTAAGAATCAACTGAACCAAGATCTGGAAGTGATCTGGCCAGTCGAGACAAGATCTGAAGGTGATCCGGTCAGTCAAGATAAGGAGGTAATTCGGCTAATTGAAAAATTTAATTCTTTATCTAATTAGGTGCTCAATTATGCTTCCTAGTTAATGCATAATTAAATTCGTCATTCAAAGCTTTCGACAGAGATAGATAAAAGAACATTTTTCGAAATGTTTCGGTAGGAATTAATTATGCGATGAATTATATTCTATCTTGCTGTAGATACTTCTACATATACAAGAGTTTTCAATAAAGCATATAAACCCTTAAAAAAATCGGGACTGATTAAATCTGGTCTAGGAGACAACTTCTACAGGTCCTCTACGACCTATCCATCTATCCGGAAATATCTGATTCAAATACCTTCGAACTATTCTACTAAAGTGTGTTGGCACTGTCCGTATTGAACTGTCTGTATTGAAATCAAACACGCTACCTTGAATTCCACTGAAATACGTAGAAAGGAAAAATTAATGTCAATATTAATATATTAATTAGCTATCAAAATCTAACTTCCAAAAATAAACAATCACTCCAATTTAGTAAAACACATGAACGATAGGTGCATTCTTTTGTTTATGTGAGTAAACGCAACTTATAAAATTTTTCCATTCTTCTTCCAAATATTGTCAGATTACACACCAAATGAAATAGTTGATGTTATTTACGTGTTCGGAAAATGTCATGGTTACCAGGCAGCAGCACGATTATATCGTAATCGTTTTTCGGGAAACGTCAACAGGCATTATTTGTACTTACTGCAACATGATTTGGCAGTACTCCTAGAAAACGTTGACCTTGGAACACGGCAGCATATGTGGTTTCAGGACGGTGCACCAGCACACTAATAGAATACTTTCAAATTTTTCTGTCGCCAGTGAATATTAATAAACAAATTTCAATTTTTTCGACCCGTCTAGCAAATTATCTGCGCGCTGCCGAGATTTATCGGACATTGAAATGCAGTAATCGCCAATTCTAAAATCGATATCGATTTTAATTTTTTTGGGCCTAAATTAGATAAGGAATTTATTGCGAAAAATATTACCTCAACCAGGATTCGAACCTGGAACTCATTCCGTGCGGGCGTCATACCAATTCGACCACCGAGGCATGTGATAATATTTATCGCAATAACCAGTACCCTATGAACGTTTTTTTTTGGCAATGTATAGTATATGTCTGAGAAACGTTCTAGTTACACCATTATTTTCAAAGTGAATAATAACACTTTCAAATTTTTCTATCGCCAGTGAATATTAATAGAATAATTTGAAGGTATTTGAATTAGATATTTTCGGATAGATGGATAGGTCGTAGAGAGGGTCTATAGAATGGTGTTCTAGTATCAGATTTAACCAATCCCAATTTTTTTATAAGTTTATTTGAAAAATTTTGTATATGCAAAAGTATCTACAACAAGACAAAATATGATTCATCGCATAACTAATGTCTGAAACTTTCTGTGAGAAATGTCCTTTTATCTACTGTCAAAAACTTTGAACAACAAATTCCATTATGCATTAGCAACGATAAAAACATAATTAAGTATTTGAATAAAGAATTAAATCTCTTACACCAGCCGGATCACCTCCAAATTTTGCTTTAGTTGACTGTTAGGAGTTACTTTGAGCCCATATTTTTCTCTAAAGTGCTTTCCTAAAAAGTTAATCCAATGAGTCACTTAAAATGAGACAATCTATTATATTATAACTTCCAAACCTGTAACTCAAACAGTATTAAATGAAAATATATTTCATTACAGTGTGAAGAGTTCTCCAGGTAAGCTACAAAAATATACAATGAAAAATAGGGGATTCCATTTAAAAAATTGAAAATGTCCTTTATGTCATCTTCGAACAACTCCATCCAAGGTCAATGGCATCTTTTTATGTCCCCTTTCGAACAACTTTTGTCTAATCTTTTTCTCTAAAATGTTTTCCTGAACAGATATTCCAGTGTATCCTTTAAAATGAGATACACTGCGCGCGCACGCGCGCACGCACGCACACAGTATTATACTATGCATATGGTGTGCACATGCGCGTGTACATAGTACTAGTATGTGTGTATGTACACATCATATGTATATACGTGTATATATGTATACGTATGCACCATGGACCTAAAAATATATGGACTGAGTGTAAAGTAGGTTTATTGGCGAGGGGACCCGAGCCAACGGGGAAAGGGGAAATCGGGCGACAGCCATTACTGGTGATCACTTTTTCTAACCTTATCTTACTATTCCTATTACGATGTGATATGTATGTACAGTCACGGAATTCGATTTGTTCCAGGACTCCTTTCCGCGGAGCAAGGGGAATACGGAGAATATCCGTAAATCAAGAGCGGTTAGTCACCACCGCTTGATGGCGCTACGGATATTCTCCATATTCTCCTTGCCTCGCGGAAAGGGGTCGCGGAACAAATCGAATTCCGTGACTGTATATACATACAATGGTAGTAGTGAATTGTTGTCACCGTTGGGATTGGTGCTGCCATTACTGCTGATTACTTTTTTCCTCATTGCTCTGGCTGCACCCTCTCGAATTTACGCTCCGTCCATATTCTTAGATCCATGATACGCACGCACATACGTACATATCCTATGCATATACACACACCCAAGGAATACATCGCAGTCAAAATAATGGCAATTTGGTGTCATATTGACCAAAATTTCCTACACATATATATATATATATATATATACACACACATATATTTATTTATATCTATATTTGTATTGAAATATTATTATTTTCTAGCTATTCGCTTTGCATTGTTTTGTTTGGATTTTTTGAAATTTATTGTAAAGACTGAAAAGCATTAGGTCAATCTTTTTTTAAGGTTCTCTTTGGATGTACTACTTTTTAAGCTATATAAGTTAGTATCTATTGCAATTTTTTTACAATATATAAAATCTTTTGATTAGTATTGTGCAACAATCGAAAAAATTACAAAATGTCAAATCAGTTGTAGTACAGAAGAAGGATGCGGACGCAGATGGTTTGGTTTGGCCTTGTTATCACTGATCGTTCCTTGTTTGTGGATATATCCTCCTCTTAAAGCTGTACATTGGTGCGGAATGTCCTGCGGAATGTGTGGCGGGCGTCATCACCCTATGGAATAGCTGGAAGAACCCTTTGATGTCTCTGCTCCATACTTGATTGATTCACACAATTACTGTGTATCATACAACGCAGTCGCCAATGTATATGAATGTCACGATTTGAGTATAGGTCGTTGTCAGAGGTATCAAAGGGGTAGACAGTTTCCAGTGCACGCACTTATCCATCAGAGTCATCTCTAAGAAAAAGAAAAAAATGGCCCAAAGAAAAAAGACCCAATTTAGCACAGGATGTTGCACATATAATCATAATATATTCCATACATTTTGTATATTTTATTAGAGCAAAGTGCATTGTTTAATCTCACATGTACATTGGACAATTTTGGAAATCAACTAGTATTTTACACAGTTTAAATAATCGATATATGGAATTCAGTAAATGGACTCAGACCAACAATTTGTGATATGTGGTGCACATTGTGAGAGTGTTAACTTCTGTGAGTCAACACGAAAACATTTTCCTATTCTCAGTTTGAGTGGTATTTATTTCATATCTAATGGAGAAATAAATAAGATAACTGAGAGTGTATTTCGATGGGATTATCAGTGTGAAGAATGTAAAGATATATCGTGAACTGTCAGATTTGTTTTAAATAGTTAATAAGTCAATCTTTTTTCTAATTTATTTTCATATTTCTGTATGTTGACATAAAACACTGTACTTTATTGATTGTCTATAGATTGTCTCTTTCTTTAAATTAACAATATGAGCAAAAATTTACTTAATAGTATCGAAAAGCAAACGGTTTTTATTTTTCTTCCTCAATGTTTCGTCATTTCAAAAATTAAACTTGACATATTGATTATGAAAATACTTAAACCATTAATATTTTATTTAAAGAAAACTGTTTTCTCGTATTAGAATTGTACTTTTTTGAAAATATTCTTATATAAAATTAACAAAAGAAAAAATAAAAGGAAAGATTATATATACTATCAAACAATAATATTCAGCAATTTGTTTTGTTTTGAATAATTTTAATTAAATTTTTACGATATTGTTATATGATAAATGGTATCATGTTTGACTTACTACATGTTATAATGAAAAATGTACAATATGTGCGTGCATGCATGTTCATGCGTTTGTGTGTAAAATATGGTATTTTAAAAACTTTCATATTTGAAGTTTCATATTTAAGTTTCATTTTATGCAATTATTTAAAAATTATTAAAAATACTTTTTAACTAAATTGCAATACAACTTTTGTGATCATGTTTATTATCAAAGTTACTGACAACATAAAAATACACCTATCAATTATCAAGAAACGTTAACTTTGAAAATTTTATTGGAATTTAAAAATATGTAATCATTGGCTATGATATTAATTTATCGCACAAATTCAAAACTATTCAAAACTTGCAGTTGAGAATTATATAAATGCTAAATTTATTTTCCAACTGTATATTGCATAAATTATAATTTTCCAGAATTATACTGACTTTCGTATTTTTTAATCTTTTAAATTACATCAAAAGAAGAATAATATACTTTTAGACATGTACAAAAAATAATATTCTACAAATTAATTAATTTATATTAATAATAATTTTATTTATAGCAGAGTTAATTATTCATGTTTTAAGAATTTTTGTAAATAAATAGTAATTGTAAATAAACCGCCCAGAAAATTCCTATTTTTCACAAAAACATTTCGAACTATGAGATACACTAAATTAATGCTAATGTTTTATAAATTTTTTTATAATTTTAAAATTTTTATAAATTTTAATTTTTTAAAATGTGTATATCATAGTGTTAACTTGTATAATTTTTTAAAAAATTGCCAATGCAAAAAAGTACTTCATTCGAACACTTATATTTATTATATTATTGCAAAGTGATTGAGATTTTAATATCGTGTAGTGGAAATACTAATGTATAGTGTTGACCTCTCAGAACTTCCAAGACACGGAAGTATTCCATGTGACGTGTTTACTAACTTTACATAAGACCACTAAATCCACAACATCTCAAAAAACATACATTCGAATTTTCAGCCAAACAATTCTTGTGTGTTGTCTGCAACACATTTTTAATCAGCAGAAAATTAGATTTTAGTTGCACATTCATTCAATTGCACTTTTTGCTGATCTAAATAGAATTTTTGATTCACAAAAACTATAAATCGTAACATATAAATTCTTTGATCAATAATGATCTGCTTTTGAAGCGCATTCTTTTGGTTCTTTCCCGATGAGATTGTTTTTGTGAAAAATAGAGATAAAATGGATTTTAGACAACACTCTATTGTAATTTTGCAACAATTATTTTTTAATATTATGGTTTCAAAGAAAAATATTATAATATTTAATTCTAAATTATTAAGACTGAAAATTAGCAACTATATGGATAAATGACAAAATGTATGTAGATACATTTCAATCTAAAGATTTCTCATAGCCATACTTATGATCTGTCCAAACACTAAAAAACAAGAATATATAACAGGAATCATATTTATTGTCAAGTTAAAGATTCAATTTCAGTTCTTTAGTATATGTATATATTTGTTATTGGTATATTTTTGAACTTTTCTCAATTTTTAATTAATTTTCCGATTTTTTAATTAATATATGAGGCATTCTTCGTCAACGTAAGCTTTCTCTTCCCCTTTCTCTCCAAAATTGGTTTAGGTATAAAAAATCAATCATAGTCTTAAAAATTCAGAAAAAATGTTTACTTTTTAATGTTAAGTGGCGTTTTTTGAAATTCAAAATGGCGGATCCAATATGGCGGATAAAAATTTTAAAATTCTCGCAAATTTCACAGAAATCACTATCCGGCGTTTTTTTAGGACGCTGAATACGAATCAGATTTCCGTTTTTAAAAATTCAAAATGGCGGATCCAATATGGCGGATAAAAATGTTAAAATTCTCGCAAATTTCACGAAAATCACTATTTGGGGGTTTCTTGGGTCGCTGAATACGAATCTGATTTCCGTTTTTAAAAATTCAAAATCAAAAATCAAAATTTCTTCCGCCATATTTGATTCGTGATTTTGAATTTTTTAATTTCATTCGAATTCAGTGATCCCTGAAACCCTCATATAAAGATTCAAGCTTATATTGTTATACGGCAATCCACAACCAAATTACTTCACTTTTTTGTACTTTATTTGTTATTTACAACAAATTGTTATTCAAATTGCAAAAGTAGAAAAATGTTTTTATTTTTATTAATGTATTAGGATGATAAAATGCAAGAAACCATGTCATTATTGGTTATTCTTTGCGAGAAAAAAAAATCACATAGGAACACGTTGGGTTAAACAATAATGCTCCCTGGAATGATCTAGTTTTTAATGTCGCTAAATAAAAATCTCACAAACCTGTTATTTCGGATGTTTAAATAGCAAATAACGTAAAAAATGTCTCTGTGTTTTACAGGGTTGACACTGTCATCGTATTCAACATGTGAAGCCCACAGTACTTTTTTTTTAATTTTTAATTTTTTTTATCTTTTTTTTCATTTTTCGGTTTTAATACTTTTTTTTATTTAAATTAATTTTTGTAACCCAACTAATAACAGAAGGTAAGACCATCATCAGCATTTGAGAATCGTTTGATTAATACTTTGTTTTCGCTTATGATAGTCTTACGTTCTGTTATTAGTTGTGTTACGAAAATTAATTTCAATAAATAAAAGTATTAAAAATGAAAAAAAAGTATTAAAACAAAAAAAAGTATTAAAAATGAAAAAAAAATTAAAAATTTAAAAAAAAGTACTGTGGGCTTCACATGTTGAATACGATGACAGTGTCAACCCTGTAAAACACAGAGACATTTTTTACGTTATTTGCTATTTAAACATCCGAAATAACAGGTTTGTGAGATTTTTATTTAGCGACATTAAAAACTAGATCATTCCAGGGAGCATTATTGTTTAACCCAACGTGTTCCTATGTGATTTTTTTTTCTCGCAAAGAATAACCAATAATGACATGGTTTCTTGCATTTTATCATCCTAATACATTAATAAAAATAAAAACATTTTTCTACTTTTGCAATTTGAATAACAATTTGTTGTAAATAACAAATAAAGTACAAAAAAGTGAAGTAATTTGGTTGTGGATTGCCGTATAACAATATAAGCTTGAATCTTTATATGAGGGTTTCAGGGATCACTGAATTCGAATGAAATTAAAAAATTCAAAATCACGAATCAAATATGGCGGAAGAAATTTTGATTTTTGATTTTGAATTTTTAAAAACGGAAATCAGATTCGTATTCAGCGACCCAAGAAACCCCCAAATAGTGATTTTCGTGAAATTTGCGAGAATTTTAACATTTTTATCCGCCATATTGGATCCGCCATTTTGAATTTTTAAAAACGGAAATCTGATTCGTATTCAGCGTCCTAAAAAAACGCCGGATAGTGATTTCTGTGAAATTTGCGAGAATTTTAAAATTTTTATCCGCCATATTGGATCCGCCATTTTGAATTTCAAAAAACGCCACTTAACATTAAAAAGTAAACATTTTTTCTGAATTTTTAAGACTATGATTGATTTTTTATACCTAAACCAATTTTGGAGAGAAAGGGGCTTACGTTGACGAAGAATGCCTCATATTTATTTTCATAGTTTATTTTCATAGTTTTGATTTATTATCATTTATTATTATGTTCAAGTCTGTTAAAAGAGAAGATTCCACTGAAAATATTTTGTCAAAGAAATTAAGAAAATTTTTATTTTTTAAGTTTTACAGAAATGAGTATCTTAATTCTAATGAATAATCCTGATATCTTGTTACAAGTTTTTAATTTTTTACATGTTCTAGATATACTTTGAATATCAATTTGTTGAAATTCTTATCAATAACACAGTTTTTATTAAGATCTAGCACATATAAATATCAATCTGATAAAAAATAAAAGCTTATAGTTTAACAAATGTCTTAATTTAAAAAAAGACTTTAAAAATTTATTTTGAAAAGTAAAATTAGTTACAGCAATGGAATAAGAGATGTAAGCAATATAGATGCCTTTGTGTGTGTGTCACGAGACATGCATAAAATAATTACTTATCGTATTTATATTTTACAAATATATATATATATATATTTTCTTTAACATAACTATCAATTCTGTGTCGTCTTAATGATAATTTTAGGTATGTAATAAAATCTATTATTTGACATATCTTATTTGAATATAGTAGTAATAAATATTGAGTACACATCAAAAATAAATTCAATTCTCTACCCATCTGCAAAATGTAAATTTATTCTTGGTAATCTTCTAATTGTTATGATTCATATTTTTGTGAGAAATACTTTATGTATCTGCGATTGTTTGGCCTAAATGTTTTATTTATACAATGTAAATTAATTAATATTTTGACTTTTTTAAGTTAGCCTGTTCATTTAGTATTTAATTAGCTTATTATTTAATTTTTTATCTGTATTTCACTATTTTTGTAAATTATATTCTTATTGTTCATGTTTATTATTTTATTTGAATCTAATGTTTTTCATGTTTTCTTTAAATTATCTATTTTTCATAATTTTTTTTCAATACTT
The DNA here is from genome assembly GCA_901521435.1 of Crematogaster levior. Classification (NCBI taxonomy): domain Eukaryota; kingdom Metazoa; phylum Arthropoda; class Insecta; order Hymenoptera; family Formicidae; genus Crematogaster; species Crematogaster levior. Next base: position 230,432 of record CABEGB010000714.1, read on the forward strand.
ATAATTAGCATTAAATACTTTTGAAATCAAGTACTATATTTCTCAAAAGTGGCAACAAAATAGAATTAATATTCTCAAAATTGATTGTAAATGTTTTATTTATCTATTTTTGAAATGTAACATTTTAAAATTATTTTAAAATTATTTTACAACAAAATTTAATTCTTTAATAGTTATACAATATATTTAATAGTTTATACAAATAATCAGAGAATATATTATAAAAATTATTATAAAAATAATCAGAGAATTAAAATTTTTAATTAGGAAATAAAGAGTTCAATGGAGTTTTTCTTCAATTTAATGATGTATCAAAACTTTGAGTTAAAAGACAATAAGTTTTATTAACTAATTATATAATTGCATAACTCAAATTGTAAAAATTTAACATATTTTTTATATAAGGAACATAAAAATTCACTTTAAATGATGATATTTTATCTTTTACTTTGCACTTGTTTGTTATAATTTATTAGATTTATATGAAACAAAATTTAAAAAATAACTAAAGCAAAATTGAAATAATTTTATTTAAACGAATCTTGTAATTGATTACAGTAATTAACATACTACAGACTTCTAAAAAATTTTTTTAAAAATTCTATTGTTTCTAATATTCAATCCTAAGTTCAAAATGTTTTACTATTTTGCAGCAAATTTTTCAATTTTGATTTAGTTTGAATTGTGATTTATTTGATTTGAATGAATGATTTATTTTTGTAATCTTAAGAAGCAATCAAAGATTTGAAAAAAATGTTCTGTTATCTGGAAACGAACTTAACAGACCACTATCTATTTCCTTGACAAGTATTACCTATTTATTTAAATTATTTCACATAAATTATTTAAAATTTAAGTTTACAATTTAATTGGAATAATACAACACATGTATGATACAACATACAATAATTATAAATTTTAATGTATACTTTGCATCTTAAATGTAATTACATAATTTTTAATGAAATAATTTTAATATTAAAATGATTCTTATGTATTATATACATATAAAGAAATTGGAAAAAAATTAAATTGTAGAATTGGTTTTCTTCTTTCGAAATGGAAGTTCAAACACTTTTATCACAGAAACATTGGGATTTATTTAATTTAATTAATTATGCTAGATATTTTAGTTAACTAATTAATTATTTACGGGACTGATGAGGTAACAGTTTTGGTTTTTAAACACTACAAGATTTTCCTTTTTATTTGGACAAATATTTTTCTTATTTTTTTAATAAGACATTTTATAAATTATACATAATACATTTTGTAAATTACTTTAAAGTAGGTGGAGGACACATGTCACGAAGGCTAAAAAGAATTTTTTTCATATTTTTTAATATTCCCTCTTTTCCTTTTATATATTTCATATATTTCTAGTCATTCTACATATAATTCTGCATATTGAAATAAGATCACTAAATAATCTATAATTTAAGAAACATTGTTTTTTATTCTGACATTTTTTAATAATTTTTTTGAGGCAAAATATGTAGGCAATATATGTAGTATTAACTTTTTTAATGTTTTTATTTTTTTAACGTTTTTACATTGAATAATTGAAAAATCAATTTATCATTATTTATTTTAATATTTAAAATCGTAGTATCTATTTTACTTTGCATTTTAATAAAAATTAATTTTATATCATACTTATTTTACAGCAAAAATATAAAAAAATCTTTGTAAATTTAATATTTTATTATTATGTATAGTAAGTTTTAAACAACATTGTATAATTACTATGTAAAAAAAATATTCGGGCACTTCATGAAAATTAATATTTTATGTGTCTTTTATGTTATCTTTTAAAATTAAACTTAATTTTTTCAATATTTTTTTGGATGATCTGTTTATTTAATAACATTCAAACAATGAGATACATGTACTTAGAGAATAATATTTATTAAATATTTAGAAATAAAGCAATATTATATTTTATAAATAAAATTTTTAATTCTTTGTTTTAATATATCGTGTCTTTTGTACCCATTGCCCATTGTAAATTTATTTATTTTATTCTATTCTTTTATATACAAAATTTACACTTTATCTCAAATGATATATTTATATCTAATTTTTCTATACTTTATCTCAAATTTTTTGTATTTATTTGAAAACTTCTCATTTCTACATTATACTAAATATATAATAGAAACGTTGACTTGATCTTTTTCCGCAAATATCGCTATCTATTCTGTAAATAATATTTTCCAATATTTTCTCTTTCTTTTAAATGCATATTTTCTCTCTTAAATTCAATCTTTCCTATTTGCTTCATTCGTATTGTTTTTTTTTTAAATAATGTTTATCATATCAGTATTTTTTGTACACTAAATGAATTGTTTATTCATTCTTCCTCCACATCATAGAACTGGACTTCTGAAAATTATGAAGATAATTATAAAATACTCAATCACAATTTTTCTGTATTTTTAAAATGAATTTTTTTGGATACGAACGCTTGAACATATCTATTTTTAATCTTAAAGTTAACAGTTTTGTTATTCATACTCTTCCATAATATCTATTATCATATTACTCTTCTATTTAATAATTTCACGAGATTTTAGATAAAAATTTTCTTCCTGTATGATAATTTATATACGAACTATAGAATTTATAAAAACTGTATCTCTTACACAGCATCTTGGAAAATAACATCTCTTATTTTTTTAGATTCTAAAATTTTTCTATATTTTTTAATCTAACAGAAATATTAAAATTATTTATACTTTTAAACTATTGGATTAGAAGATTCTCTGGAATTAGTAGAGATCTAAAGCCTATTCTACAATGGCAGTAAGCAGTATAGAGTAAGGAGTAAGAAGTAAGATTTGACGAATTAAAAACCGGCAGTAATGAAAATGGGCAAATCCCATTTCGTACTCCTTACTTCTTACTCCTTACTCTGTACTGCTAACTGCCATTGTAGAATAGGCTTAAATGGTTCTAAAATGGTAATAATATAATATAATATAAGTGTCCGAATATTTTTTACAACATATATATTTATATTTTTATAACACAGTGACATTGTCTTATTTAAAATCTTTTATTATTCAATATTACAAAAGAAATTATGCATATATTTATGTGAAGTAGAAAAAAATGATAAAATAATTGAAATGAATTTTAATAGTCCGTTTTAAATAAAGATAAAATAAATATTGATTGATAAAATGAATAACATGTTTAAAAGAAATCATATCAGTTTACTAAAAATACTATTATCATTGTTATGGATAAATTGGTTGTCATAACAAAAACAGATTTTCGATTATTTGTATGTTTATATTTATAATTTCTACAGTGATTTCACATTGCGACAGTTGAGGAAAGATATATTGTCCAATAAAAATTTAGGTATATATTATTCAATAAAAAATTTAAAACGAGATCTAAGAATTTTTACTTTGAAAAACTGATTTATTAGTAATATTTTTTTACCATTCGCCATCAAGAAAAATAAGATATCTTATTTAGTTATATATTGAGTTATTAATTTCTAACAGACTACATAGTTTACATATTCACTTTGTGTCGGTTTCATATATTTTTTGAAAACTGAATCCGATAGAAAGATTTTCCGCAATATTAATAATATCAATAAACTCGTGTATCCATTTTATAAAAGAAGATAAAATGGGAACTCTGTATTTATATATCTTTTATTCTTATTAATCAATATATTGTATTCTAAAAGAGTAGAAAAGATAAAGGATATAATATATTCTTTAATTAATACTGAAATTTGCATGTTTAAAATAGTGTTTTAGAATTACATCTTTTCGTAATAATAACGCTCAATTATATAATATGTGAAGTAAATTAGTTGTTTTGTATATACAACCAACTTTAATTTAAAAGCGTAGTATTTTGTCACGTTTATAAAAAATTAAAGCATTTTGATATTAGAGAGATAGAAAGATGTCAAAATCTAAGTAACAATTTGTAGAACCAAATCATGTTTTTGTCAATATCTCTTTGATTCCAATTAAAGAATATAAAATTTATTGATTTCGGAATATATATGACATTTAATATTATACATCTTTTTAGTATTCCAATATATGTACGAGATTTGTCTCAAAAGTAATGAGAATGATTTATTTTTAAGTTGTTTATTGATTTTATTTACAATTTAATGTCATTCCCTTCAAAATATGCCCCTTGTGAATGTACACACCGTCCCCAACGACGAATAGTTCTGGAAGTCTTGTCCCGTTAAGTTGTTCAAAACCGCGTCGCGGCTTTTTGAACGTTCTCTATTGTGCCGTAGTGATGACCCTTTAATTGTTGTCTGATTTTTGGAAATAAAAACAAGTCACGAGGAGCCATATCCGGAGTGTAGGACGCGTGTGGAAGTACAGGAATTTTTTTCTTGGCTAAAAACTCTAATCGATAGCGAGGTGTGACATGGAGTATTGTCATGATGCAAAGTCCAAGAGTCGGCGATTTCAGATCGAATACGCAAAACCCTTTTCCTTAACCCTTAGCATGCAGATCAGGGTCACAGTGACCCTGTAAACAGTTTCAACTGTGAAATAAAATATAAATGTGAGTTTTTCAACAATTTTTTTGCAATATTAATAATAAAAATTATCACTTTACATTATTCAGACCTTTTCTTTAATGTTTGAAGTATACTCCATATCCATATAAGTATATTCATATTTTCATATTCATTTGTTTAAGAGTTATAAACAATCGAAAATCTGCAGGATCAGGTTGACTCTGGTGTGCATGTTATGATCAAGAAAAGAGATGTGTATGTTAAGCGCTCGAGAACTTCTTGATAAAAGGTTTGATTCACTGTCTGGCCTGCGGTACAAATTCTTTATGAATAATTCTAAAACAGTCAAAAAAGATGATGAGCACGGACTTGATTTTCAATTTGCGAGCTTTTTCGGTTGAGGTAATGATGACATGCGCCACTCTGTGCTCTGCGCTTTTTGTTTCAAGATCGAATTCGAAAATATTCAAATATCCATGATTCAACTCCTGTTATTACTCTGTGCATGAAGTTTGGTTCAGTTTTTAAGCGACCCAACATTTCTTGGATAATAGACAAGTGATTTTCTTTTTGTTCATTAGATAAGTTCTTGGACACCATTTTTGCACAAATTTTTCTCATGCATAACGCGTCAGTCGAAATGCAATAGACAGAAATCTTTATTCATTTTTACCTCATCTGCAATCATTCTGATTGTTAACCGTCTTTGTTTAATACTGAGCCCACCTTGGACACGTTTTCATCGTATTTCGATGCCGATGGCCAACCACAGCGGTGTTCATCCTCAACGTTTTCTCTTCCATTTTTCAAAAGTGCCATCTGAAAACTTGTGCTGAGAACAAAATATCATTCCTATATGCCCTTCGTAATATTTCAAGCGCCTCTGAAGCAGTTTTCCCGTTTAACGCAAAATTTTGCGCGTTATTTAACACAAGTTCAAAAACCTGTACACAGCAACACCGATCAGAGCGACCTATTGCAGCTACTTATCTAATATGTTGCTCAACTTATGAGTCCTCACCACACTGATGCAGTGTTGCTACATAAAGAGTAAAAAATTCATTCTCATTACTTCTAACAATGAGACAAACCTCGTATATTAATTTTGTAGATTTTAAAACAAAATATATTTATTGTATATAGAAGAACATGACATATTATCTTTCTTAAGATTAAAAGCAAAATCGATCTTTTTAAATTTGACAATTTTTTATTTGTGTACAGTCATTGTAAGTTGTGAGTGAGTGAGTGAGTGAGTGTGAGTGAGTGAGTGAGTGAGTGAGTGAGTGAGTGCGTGAGTGCGTGCGTGAGTGCGTGCGTGCGTGCGTCTTATATCTCATTATTTCTATTGCTATAGACACGTTGTTATTTGTTATTATTGTTAACGTTGTTATTGTTATTCACTGAAATCCTGTATTAATGCAGATAATAAACTTATTTGCAATTTTATAAAAGAAAATAACATGGAAATTCATTTTCGTAATATTTACTTTTACTTTTTATAATTTTAATGTATGTGTAATATAAAAGAAATTATTTGCATGATGGATTAACAAATATATTTATATTATGCTATATTATAATATTATAAATATTAAATATATTATATTAAAAACTTATTTACATTATGCTATATTTATATTATACTTACATTATAAATATTTACATAGTGTTACTAAGATGCTTTGATAAAAACATTTAATGTTATGTAATAGATTCACACACATTTATGTAAGTCTAAAATTTGTCCAGAAATTTAGTAATATTTTAGTAATATTTATTTAGTAACGTATATAGAATGACACATAAAATGTTACAAATTATCTTGGATGTTAAAGATCCCTCCTTCGATTTTAAGATTTATTGAAGTTCAGTAAAAGAAAAGACTGAATTATTAATGTTCATTGAAAGATAGAACTTATTTTTTCATTACGTCATATGATACAGAGATTTACAACATGTAAATATTTTTGCATATGTTCAAATTATAACAAATAACAATTTATCTTTTTTTCTAAGAATCATGATCGATTTCTGATAATAATCAATGACAAATGCCATTATTCGGTCTGATATAAATTTCTATTTTTATTTTTGTTTATTACAAGAGCAAAGTAAAAGCTTAAAAAACTTAACATTGTTTTATATAATTTAACAGAAACAAAATCCAATATTAAACATGCGATTTTTTGTACTGGTTTGCTTATGAGAGCCAATAAGGATACAGAATTTTAGATCAAGTGACTTAAAGCTTAATCCTAATTGGTTCTCGTAAGCAATCCAGTACGAAAAATCGTATCGTGTGCCGCAGTGCGTTTAGTTTAATCCAAATAATCACAGATTAGAAAAATTTTATATTTAACAATTTATATGCATAAAGCACACAATAATCAACGGAAAATAAAAATTATCATTTACGATGATAACAAGCATTCAAGAAAAATATTAATAATATATCATAATAATAAAGTTAATCAATAGATAAATATTTTCAAGCATATTTAATTATCATGATTTCTATACTAATCTTAAAACTTGTAGAACGATATAATATATATTTTGACCTCAGTTGAAAGATATTTTCGTTCTCTACAACTTGTTTCGGTATTTTTTGTTAAGAAACGCATGGAGGATGATCCGGCCAATGAAGGCAAGATGAAGTTAAATTCAGTGATTTAGATCAAACTCGTAGATTCGTAAATTTTTTTACAAATGAGAGTATACCATGAGGAGCATGATCATCTCAAAATTAGGATTGCTTTCGTAAATTCTTTTATAATTTTTTTACTTATATACTTAAAGTACACTTAAAGTACATAGATCCGAAACCACTAAATTTTATAAACCTATAAATAATCTAATCTAGCAGTTATTTTGTATCTTTTCTTGTATCTTGTCTGTTTGATGAATTGAGAATTTCCAGTGTTTTCAACAGAAATTCGGAAAATAATTACTTCACTTATTTTTTTTAATGATTCAAAATATAAATTTACGTTAGAAATTGATCAGGACGAATCTGTGTTCCTCCGATCTTTCTTCGAACATAAAAAAAGTGTAAATTCGACCGGGCATGTTACATTTTGGGTAATGCTAATGCCGGCGGTACTGTAACTTTCAAGTCTCATAACTTGGAAAGTACTTAATGAAAAATAATTTATTTATAGTGTTTTGGAAAGCTCTCAAGGTAAGCTACAAGAATATGTAATGAAAAATAGAGGGTTCCATTTAAAAAGTTCAAAGTGATTTATATGTGACCTTGATGATGCTATTCAAAATCATACTTAAATATTACTATGTAATGTGTAAGTTAAAGCCCTACAACTTTTGTATGAACCATTTTATCGGAAATGTTTGTTTTTCAAGATATTTAACGGATCCGGGACTTTTTACACATTCTATATAGAATCGAGAAAACTTATAACATTTTATGTACGCCATTCTGTACATAGAATATTTAAAAATCTCATCTCAATTATTCCTCTTCAATCAAGTTGGGAAGTGGTTTGGGCAAAAATGATGTTTAAATACATCTTTCTACATTGGGTGTCTGCATAATATTAGTTAAATGAAATTAAAATTGCAGTGTATAAATGTATTAATTATCCTGGACACAATGGATCTGTATTCAAACGAAATCTGACCATTAATCACATGACGGAATCCATTCTAACCCACGATGAAATGGTTTTTTTCTATGTAAAAACATTATTCTAAGATATTGTTTTTTTATTATTTGAAAAATTATATATATATATATAAAATAAAACAATATCTTTGCTTAGAAAAATGTTTTTACATAGAAAAAAAAATATATAGTTTCTAAATAGTGACTAATTAAAACATAATTAAAAGAAAACAAATTTAGGCAAGCTATAAATAGACTTATTTCATAACAAGATAGAAAATGGTTTTATTAGTATTGCTACAAATATATTTTAAGCGTCTGTGATATGCAGAGGCGCATTCGAATAGATCCAATATCCGTTAAACGAAATGAGCGACTCAATCAAATATGATTAAAAGCGAAAAATCATGACAGAATGAACAGATCCGAGCTTGACATATAAAATAATATTCTGTATTTATTATTTTAAGTAGTGTTGGAGAAACTGTCTTCGAAAATAGAGAATAATATGAAATCGAATGTGATGCATAATCAGTAGTTCCTAATACGTTGATCATACAAAAGTACAAGAGATTCTCGCATGATTGACGTCATTAGAAAACTCCAAATAATGTTATTATTCATGTGAAGTATACATATCATTCTTCGTATCATCTTTCACATTTGACAGATCTGTAAAATGCACTAAAAACTATCTTTTTAATTTGAAGATTAAATAAACGTAAGTCTTAATCGATCAAGATCTTGTTGCAAGATCTATTTTATTGGAGAAATGTGATCCACGCATGTAAATTGTAAATTATTTAATTATAAACGTTTATTTATTGACAAAGTATTAAAATATTGATGAAGAATTAAAAAAAGAGAATTTTCAATATGTCTTATCAATTTATACTAATACAATACACGAGTGTACGCCATAGATTCTTTATTTACTAAAGGTATTATGATTTCTATTTCTCGTGACTTAAGTAAATCAATCGCAAAAAATAATTCTTGTTCTACACAATTCTTATATTTTATTACTTGTATTTATCCTGTAAGATTGAGATGAGCAAGTTTTCATTTTGTGTATGATTAGAAAAAATAAAAATTGAGGAGAAATACAATAAGGAAAATATTTAGTCGTGATGAGGCGGAATTGAAAGAGAATGTTGATTGCGTGAATAGTAATGTACGAAAGAGATAATTTATTTCGATGCAAAGGAAAGAATTTATATTAAAAAAAAGAATGAGTTTCTATTTTCATCTAATAAATAAAGTTTACAATAGGATGACATAAATGAGTAAGCTATTTATTATTAATCCTCCCTGATATCTCGAAAAATATAAGTTTTATAGAAAATTGTTTCAGATAAATATTGTAGGGTTTAAAAAGATCTATTTACTGATCTTATCAGTTTGACCTTGGGTGGCGTCGTCAAGGTCAGGACAAAGTCACCTTGAATGTTTTAAATAGAACCCTATATCAATTCTCCCCATCATTAAGTCGCAAAATTCTAAACGACGATCACAGGATCATTGTCATTAATCAGGGATCCCGATCGTTTTGACTTGAAGAAATGTTAATAATAAAAGTTGTCGGGTATTGAAGCACCTATTAGTCAATTTAATTTTATCTATCTCTCTCCCTTTTACACCTCTCCCTCTCCCTTCCACTCTTCCTTAGTTTAAGATGTTTGGGTTCCCAGTTAATTTTCTTTTAAACCAACGTTATTAACATTTGTCATTAACATTTCTTAAGTCAAAAAGATTGGGATTCCTGATTAACGACGATGATAATATTTGTTATCCTAATACAATTTGTGTCAAAAATCTCTTGTTTTCAGTGATTCATTATTCATAGATATTTCGATGTTTTCATTAAGGAACAATCAATCTTAAATAAGCTATAGAATTTATTAAGATCATATTCTGTATGTCTGCGCACGTATGTAAGATAAATAATTTAAAAGATTGAAGAAATTAACAAATTATTATAATTAAATTATGAAAACCAAAAAAGTTATTTTCGGTTTTCATAAAAAATTTAATTAATTTGTTAATTTCGTCATATTTAAATGTGGAAAGTCGTCTTGGAATAACCTTGCACAATATGTTGTAACGTATCGATAAAGATGATTTCAAACTGATTGAAAGAATAAAAGTTCTTTAAAAAAAGAATTAAAAATAATCGTTAACCGAGAGGGTTTCCAGATGGATGCCACGTGCGTGTTGCGCACTTTGCCGACGTTTCGCAAACATTGCAGCTTGCATCATCAGGGCTAGGAGCTCCGATTCTTAGAATCGGAGCTCCTAGCCCTGATGATGCAAGCTGCAATGTTTGCGAAACGTCGGCAAAGTGCCCAACACGCACGTGGCATCCATCCGGAAACCCTCTCGGTTAACGATATCAATGGCCACGACAGCCTTAAAACTAGAATTAAAAGTAATATAAATTTTTATGTAAAATTAAGTTTTTTTAAGTTTTTAAGAAATAATTTTCACGAAAACAGAGGCTGATATTCATAGCCCATAGTTTTGATATCTTAAGATACTAATACAGTCATCTAATACAGTAACTAATACAGTCTCATACTCTGTGATTAGTTTCTCTTAAGACTGTACTTAAGGATGTTCTGGCTATACAGTCCCAAAAAAAATTTCAAATTGAAATTGATGGAATTCTATATTTTTTTGGTTTAAGATATGCACATATGTACTTTCATCGTGTAAAACACTTAAATAATACTAGTTAATATGACATCTGCAAATAAATATATGTGCATATATATATAAATATATGTGCGTGTGTGTGTGTGCGCGCGCGCCTGTGTGTACACATATGAATATATGTGCATATTTTATATGCTTAATATTTAATTATAATTAATAATTAATTGACTTATAAAAAATTAATTATAATTAATAATTAATTGACTTATAAAAAAAAGTTTCAGAATATTGTCAATGATGTTTCTTTATAATTTCGTTTATATAAGTGAGAATATGCGGCTACTCCATAAGAACTCATGCAAAATTAAAAGTTGAATAACTCGTGAACCAATTACAGAATTTGTTTTAGGTTTTGCATAAGAGTTTAGATATAGAATAAATAGAAAAATCTATTAAACTTTCAAGTCATTGTCAATATTAGAAATGTTAGCACCAGAACATCCTTAAGACGGTTGTTTTATAGTCCATTATTTTATAAAAACGGACTATGAATTTCATAATCTCATAATGAAATTGTAGTTTACATTTTTTTTCCACATTAGATCGAGAGAGACGTTGAAAGAGCTCTCTCGATATACGCGCGCGCGTGCGTGTGTATACATAATAAATCTTAAAGTACGTATACACATTTTAAAGTACGTACCTACAATGAATCTATTAACGTAGATTGAGAAATATTTATTTTCCGAATTCATATGTCACAGAAATTTCAAGAATTCTATTGCATGTATATACAGGGTGTTCCAGATCAACCGGAGGTCCTTGAAGGAGTGGATAGATCTCGATAATGTGAGTAAAAAATGTCCTTACAAGAAAGTTGTGAGATCAATAGTTTTTGAATAAAACGCATTAGAAGTTAACCAACCACGGGGCCCGCATTTCGCGCCGTCAGGAGCGGCGCGGCATGAACCATTCTCGTTCGAAATACATTCGGTAATTATGCAGAATAGGGGAGCACCCCCCATGACCTTGACCTTGACATATGTTGTCAAGGTCATCCTCCTGAGTGACCTTCGGAAGGTTTTAGCCCTCGGTCACTACTCGTTAAAAAGTTATGAACAAAAGAAGTTTGAAAAATTTGGCACTTATTTCGAATACACATTTACACATTTACCGCCAATGATCAATGAACAAAACAACTTTTACGACATTGTGTGTGTATATGGCATTCCTACTATTGTTAATATTTCTATGACTTTGAAACGGAATCCGAAAGTAAACTAATATACGATAGATTTTCGTACAGATAACATTCTGATAATCTATCTTAAAATGAAACCTCACTTCGCATTGAAAAGTGTACGCGTGGAGGCAGTGTGTTCCGCCCCCCCTACGGGGGGGCTCCACTATCGAAAAACTACACACATAGGTGTGGGTGGAACTTGCTTCGCGTGGAAAGTTTCCACGTGGAGGCAGTGTGTTCCGCCCCCCCTACGGGGGGGCTCCACTACCGAAAAACTACACACATAAGTGTGGGTGGAACTTGCTTCGTGTAGAAAGTTTCCACGCGAAGCAAGTTCCATCCACACCTATGTGTGTAGTTTTTTGATAGTGGAGCCCCCCCGTAGGGGGGGCGGAACACACTGCCTCCAAGCGCATACTTTTCGATGCGAAGAGAGGTTCCACATGGGTTTGCAATTTTTGACGCGAATCTATGTTTTACGCGTGGAAACTTTCCACGCAAAGCAAGTTTCACCCACACTTATGTGTGTAGTTTTTCGGTAGTGGAGCCCCCCCGTAGGGGGGGGGCGGAACACACTGCCTCCAAGCGTATACTTTTCGATGCGAAGAGAGGTTCCACATGGGTTTGCAATTTTTGACGCGAATCTATGTTTTACGCGTGGAAATGTAATAAGAAATATCAACAACAGTAGGAATACCATATACATACACAGTGTCGTGAAACTAATAAGAAATATCCTTTTGCTCATTGGTTATTGCCGGTGAATGTGTAAAGGTGTATTCAAAATAAGGGCGACATTTTTCAAACTTTTTTTGTTTATAACTTTTTAACGAGTGGTGACCGAGGGCTAAAACCTCCTGAAGGTCACTCAGGAGGACCTTGACAACATATGTCAAGGTCAAGGTCATGGGGGGTGCTCCCCTATTCTGCATAATTACCATACATTCTGCCACATCAATTACTCATAGCATTTGTTAATAAAATGTACAATTAACAATAAAGTTAATAATTACTTGTCGTTCAGTAATTATAAAATTAAGTTTTGTAGAAGCTATTTTTTCATATCGTAATCATATCGATAAAAAAAATAAATGCTATAAATAATTATTAATATTACAATTCGAATTATACTTTTATGACTGTAATATTTCTGTAAACAGAAATATTTCCATAGAAGATTCTTTAAAATTGGGGATCAATGCATACATATTTTGACAATTTAAAACTCTTCGAGTTAAGATTCTTCGTTGATGCCGCTTCGGATATTTCCAAAAATCAGTAGCAACATCAGTAGCAAAAACGATGGAAAACAAATGAAAACAATTACGAGTAATTGATGTGGCAGAATGTATTTCGAACGAGAATGGTTCATGCCGCGCCGCTCTTGACGGCGCGAAATGCGGGCCCCGTGGTTGGTTAACTTCTAATGCGTTTTATTCAAAAACTATTGATCTCACAACTTTCTTGTAAGGACATTTTTTACTCACATTATCGAGATCTATCCACTCCTTCAAGGATCTCCGGTTGATCTGGAACACCCTGTATAATTTTATATTTTAAGCATGTAATATATAACTTCCTCGAATTTTAGAAACTTTTTATTAATATTTAATAATAATCGTAGATATCAAATTGTTTACTGCCACACACACACACACATAAAAATAATATTTAATTTAATATAAGTAGAGCATATTATTTCAACATTCGACAGGTATTAACTTGTGTTAATAACTCCTAATGTATCGGAATTATGTATATAATGATTGATTAATGAACTATTTTTCAATGTGAGTGTATGTTTACGAATGTATGTATGTTTACGAGTACAAAATGTCTCAATAAATGTGTTGATGAAGCGAAAAATGTATGTATGATAATTCCAACAGAGCATTAATAAACTTTTGTTTGAATTACTTCAATGGCAAAACAAGTATGATAAATATAATAAAAAAAATTGTAACATGTCTGCAAAAACAGTAATCTATAACAATATAAAATCTCACACAAACAAAAGTTTATATGATAGTATTGATGATGCTAAAAGATGAACAGGGATATGTGAGAATATAAAGAAGATGAAGTAAAATGAAAGCAAAAAGTAGGAAAAGCAGGAAGAAAAGCTGAAAGAAAATTAAAAAAACAAGTATGCATAAATGAAAAAAGTAAGATATAAGAAAGAAGAAATAAGGGAGAAAAAAGAAAAGAGAATAAATAGGAAAGGAGAGAAAAAACAGCGAGAAAAAAGAAGGAAAGTGATATTTTATGTGTGCGTGTTGTTTGTGTGTACGTATGTTGTGAGAAAATAAATAGAAAAGATATAAATCAAAATGCAAATCTATGTTGACATAGAGTTCCACATCATATTGTGTTTCCAGAAATATTAAAAACCTATTAGTTGGAAGAAAGGAAGGTAAAGAAAGAAGGATATCTTCTAATTCAAAACGTTAACGATAATTGAGTATCAATTGAATGAAGAATAAACAATTGAAGAATTAAATTATTTATGATGAATGAAGTTTGTACATTAAGTTTGTACTATATATGTATAATGCAATTGTTTTGGATAAACTTAAAAAAATCTTTTCTGGAAAATGATGCTTAATTGCTGGTTAATAAATTTTTAATATTATTTTAACTACAAAAAGAGTGATAGAGTTTCATGAAGGAATATGTTCTTTTTTTTAAATTCTCATAAAAAGTCATTTTCGAGATATCTCACATTAGACATATTAATTATTATTATTATACGTTTGTATTTGCAAATAAAAATAAGTTTGAACGTTCTCAACTGAGAAAATGTCTATAGTGCCTGTCTGGAATATAACATTTTAATATTTGTGGCAGCACAGGTTTGAAAACTAACCAGGATAGTTTTCACTATTCACATATAATTGTTACAAATTCAAGGTATCAAATTTTTAATTTACAAATACATTATATCATAAATGTGTTAATATTATATAATTAAGAAAAAGAAAATATATATCGTAATTTATGTATAAGAAATAAATATGTTGTACTGTACAGAATAAATATATTGTACTATACAGAAATATTTATATTATACATTACATAAACGTATTACATAAATGGTATTCATTATTTTTTATGTTCCATAAAATTTTCACTTAATCGATAACGATGCTCGAACGAAAAATCATATATTGATTTTAAGTATATTATTTATTACAAAATACGTTTACAAATAAATGATATTACAAATTTACATGTTTAATTCACTGAATAGAAATATTCGGTTCAATACAAAAATAAGAAAATTTTCTAATGCGGAACGGGAATATGTCCATCCACATAAAAATTTCTAGTCGCTTTAGGTAATTCTAGCTCTATGCCATCTAATTCCTTTTTCAAAATTATTTGACAACCTAAAAAGAAAACATAAATAATTTATTCGTTTTTATGAAGCTATACATAACTATACATTTTAAAGCGTTTTTCAATTATGTTGGATAATGCTAATGGATTATAATGCTACAAACAAAAAAACAAATTTTATCGTACGTATACAGGGTGTCTCATTTAAAACATTACGGTCAAATAACTCATAAGGGAAGGAAAAACGTTTCAGACAAATTGTAGGATATCAAGGGGGATATAACATTATTATTTACAAAAAAAATGAAAAGGGAAGTATCCCTCTCCAATTTTGATGATTTAATATGTAGTTTTCTAGCTCAAAATAGAGGACACTTTTTTAGGACTATTTTTTTATACATCCATATACACTTCTAGAGGATGAAAAACCCCTTTGGAGAAAATTGATTTCTCTTTTGGAACGAATATCCAGAAAAAAAGATAAAACGATAAAAGATAAAAAAACTTTAAATTAAAAGTGAATGGTTTTTGAAGTTTATATTATAAAACAGTGAAAAAATTTTTTTAATTTTTCAAAATTTTCCCACAAAACATTTTTTCAAAATTTTGAAATTTTTCTATTTTTATTGATCTCTTTTCTATCTTTTCTCTTTCTCTCTCTCTTTCTCATTAAAATTTATTTTATTACAAATTTAACCATGTATAACAAAGTAACATTTCGAAAAATTATTTTTGAAAATTAATAACAAATGCCTCCATACATATACACTGTTTGTGCTCACTCTCGATTTTTCACGCAACTATTACGTCTTTTCGTAATAGAAGATGACAAATTTGAAGGACATTCATATATCGAAAGTTTTTATCATGCAGAGCTTGATAAAATATATCAAATTTAAATATACAAAATTTGAGAATATCCTGAGATTTATGAAAGAAATAAATTAACATAAATATAAATTTCTGTGTAAAGAGTTGTGTAACGTAAATAACACGCACACACACGCACGCACACACACATACACATACACATGCACACAATATAATGTTTTACATAAAAATTTATATTTATGTTAATTTATTTCTTTCATAAATCTTATATCGGGATAATCTCAAATTTTTTATACGAAATATTCTAGTGGATTGATTAAAATGAGGTTGGTGGGATAATCCAACAATGTTCGCCATATTGCTGGATCACCTTGTCAATAATCTAGACTTAAATTCGATCGGACATGTTTGGGATGAAATGAAACGATGATTAAGACAGAGCGAGGAACAGCTGTAAAATTTAGACAAGAATTGCTTAGGGAGAAGTGCTTAGACAAATTTGACTGGGAAATTTCCCAGGGTTTGATAAAAAAGATGTAAACATGCGAGAACATTTGGAACCGGATCTGGAATGAATCAGAAAGGAAGAGCAATATACAATTAAACATGTGCATACACGCATGCACGCACACACACACACACACACACGATGTTTAATCTGGCAACCTCCATGTGATATAGTCGTTTTTAAGGTATATAAAAACAAGAAAAAATAAAAAAGTTTAAAAAAAACAATCGATATGTTAAGGTTGAAACTTTAAGCTTCAAGATATCTTTTTAATTTTTCATCCATGATTTTTCTTTGAATTTCAGCGACTTAAAAATAGCTCAATTTTTAACATATAAAAATTTAGCATAAAAAAAATGTTCTCTATTTTTAGTGTATATATGTATAATATACACTATACAAGGTGTTCTATTCTAATTTATCTTCTCAAAAACTTTACTTATTGTAGGGAAAAATACTTAAGAAGTTATAGAATATCAAGGGGAACATAACATAATATTCATTTGATTTTGGACATAGGTAAATTAAAACCATGGAAAAGTCACTTTCAATTTTTTAAATAAAACCTCTATTTATTGTATTATCTTTTTCTATTAATTTTTAGACAACGTCTAAACACTTTTTTATTTACCTAATATTTTTTTAGATTCAAGGAAAACTTAGTAACTTTTTAAATATTCAACTTAAAATATATTCTCGATAATTGTTTGTCGGAGGGAAAAAAAACGTAGTACACGACTCTTTTACTTGATTTGGTCTCAAAAATATGCTGTTACAATACAGGATCTCATTTCAAATTATTTTAACCTTAATGACCTTAAAATTTTCTTGAAGTTTTTCAAAAGTTGGGACACCATCGTAACAACATATTCTTGAAAAAGTTTGATGATTTTGAATTAATTTGATAAATACAACTTGAAATGATTGATATAAAGACTAAGTTTAAAATATTCTTATTTTACAAAAATTTTATATTGTTACAATTTAAGTTTTTAGATTAGTTGAGATTTAATAAATTTTCATCTTAATCGTATTATTTATATTTACATTATATATATTTTTACTTTAAAATTAGTAATGCTCTTAAAAAAAAAAATAATAAAGATGGATATATACCTAGCCTAGAATTTTCCTTTAAAAAAGGTGCTAAATCCAAAAGATCTTCTTCTGTTTCGGTAGGAGCTGGAAGTTTGTCTATGTAATCATGATGTACATATACATGACAAGTTGTACAAGCTAGACTAGCTTCACACGCTCCCTCAATGTCGATTTCATATCTATGAGCCAAATAAAGTACGTTATCACCTATTTTCCCTTTTACTTTAACTTTCTTGCCCATTTTGTCAATAAAAGTGACATTAACTCTAGAAAGATAAGCAGAAAAGTATAATTTCCAATGAACATAAAATTATAAACTTAATGTTGCTCACAATGTAATATGTTATTGATGATATATAATAGAATCGATATAACAAAGATTTATTGAACTTAATATCGAAGTTCTCAGAAGCTAAAGCAGATTATTACATTTATTACAAAAACATGTACAAAATTATTTTATCGCAGTTAAAAATTTCAAGTAAATTTTGTAATTTCTGGTTAAAAAAATAGATTTAAAAATTATCTTGTTTATTTTCAGCAAGAAATACATTGTACATTTTATTTTAAAGTTTCAATATAAATTTTCTAAATTTTATGTTATATAAAATTAGTTTAAAAAATTTGTTATTTTGTAAATCTTATAAAGAACATGTATTTTACCTACATATCAGCTTCTGTTTTAGGATCCTGCATTTCATACTCCCCATGAAACAGAACTGCAAAAAATATTTATATTTATATTCGAAGTTCTATTTATTATTCAATATTACAAAAATGTTATCAGACATCTACATTAATATTAGAATTAAGTATTTTTACCAGTAGAATCTATTAATAAGTCAATAGATTGGCATCAGAAAGCAGATTTTGCTGTATTATAATCCAGCCAAACCTTTGCAAGCAGATTCTGAGCAATCTGCTATAAATTTTTTTATGGCAGAAAGGCAACAAATCTAATGATGTTGGTCTCAAAAATACTGTTACAATACAGGATCTCATTTAAGTTATTTTAACCTTAATGACCTTAAAATTTTCTTGGAGTTTCTAGAAGTTGGGACACCATTGAACGACTAAACTGTCACTTGCAAAGTTGACACTTAGCAAATCTGACAGTATGCTAGCAGATTGACAGCAAAAACAAGCAGAAGCTGTAGTAATCTACGGCAAATTGGCAGCAGAATTTGCTAAATCTGCCATCAAAATCATATCAATAGATTCTGTCAATAGAATACGAGCTTCATGTAAACATAGAGGACTATAACTTTTTATAGAATTCTAACCAAAATTTGTTCAATCTGCTAATATTTTGTACTGGGAATCATTCGAATGAAATAAGAACTTTTGATTCTTTAAACAAAGGAAAGTTAGGTGTCAGACCTAACCGTGGTAAAATATGTATACCAACCTTTAGATGTATGGATTTTATGATTAAATAGCTTAATCAAGTGGTTTATTGGTGCACATTTTCTTTGCTTTGTACAGAATATATATAACGGTCGTAGTATAAACGTCATTTTAACATAACATAATATTTTATACAAGGTACTCGGAAAAGCTTGAGATAATTCCTCTTCTTGGTTATGTCACAGTATATTCGTCTTTCGTAGAACTGCAGTATTGGAATCTGACATCCGTAGTCATGACATCTAGTGGCGAAAATTAAACGGTGCTTTCCATTTAGCGACACAAGTCGACACAAGCAGAGAGAAGCCTGAAGGTGCAATTTCACGTAGCGTCAAAACCATGATATAAATATAAAGGTATAACGTTCCCGTGGATGCGCAGTGGTCAAGTTAATGGCCGCTCTTGAACCAATCAGAAATTTGCCCCAAATTGTAAAAACTAATATGGCTACTGCTACAAGTTATAGCGAATTCGGACACTTGCACTAGTGCGCACCGAGTGTGCACAAAGGTTCATTCATAGTCAATTCTTATATTTAAAGATTATTATAAATCCTTTTTTAAATACTAATTAAACAGTAAAATGATAATCTGTACAGCATTAATACGGATCGTTTTATTGGCTGAAAATTTTTGAATTTGTTAAGATGGTATTTAAATATAAAAATTGACTATGAATAAGCCTTTGTGCACACTCGGTGTGCACTAGTACAAGTGCCCGAATTCGCTATTAGGTTAGTAGTATCTCAGACCCATTGACGTATGAATATTTGGACGGAGCGTAAGGTCGGATTTTGGGCGAGGGGATCATTGACAGCGGGGCGGGGGATCGGCCATATTGTCTGGCGACATTTTGGCGCTCTGTTTGAAATTCAACATGAATTGATAGAAAGAATTGTATTATTGAATTAAAGGAAAGGAAGTGAGACTGGTTTTAATCGTTCAAAATAATATTTTTTTGTAAAATAAAATAATTTTTATTACAATATTTAAATTGATAGATACAAGCATTAGATAATTAAATTGATACAATATTATTAGAGATACAGGCTGTTCCGATATTCACTGCAAGTATTAAAAATTGATAGTGTACATGACGTAAACTATAGATTTCCAGTACTTGCAGTAAATATCGGAAGAGATATAGTATACAGTCGTCAATTAAAAATTAAAAAATAAGATAGAGTAATTTGAAATACTATTGTCCTTGGAACAAAGTTAATTTATTGCGAAAGTGTCTTTCACTTTGTTTATTATCTTCCATAGCTTCTTTGCAAATATGATGTAATCTAACTTTAATATATTTGGCAGCAATTGCTTTTGTCAAATGTACTATATGGTTTTCCAAAGCATTTTGATCATGTGAATGTTCATTTAAATTACTAAATAAATTATTGGAGTCAGTAAATTTCCGAAGTACTGAATTTACAAGATAAGAATCTGTAAATTTTTTTTTCATAAATTTTCCTCTACTTTCTGCTAACGCAAAGCGGATAATTCTTTCTGCTTCGTGACAAATTTTTGTTACACTAGACGATGGGCATTGTAAATGCCCGCGGCTTTTTAATTGTATCAAAATAGAGCACTTGCCTTTCATAATATTTCTTCTGATTCATTAACGTTTTGCGCAGTAATTTTTTCCGTGGTGTATCCTCCAGTCGCTCGGTATACGCATTATCAACTGAAGTAGACTCTTCTCTTTTTCTTTTTAATGTTATCGTATTGCTGTCTTCGACTTCTTCTCTGCTTATTTGCATTTCCGGCTCGCACTGTAATTGTACATAATATTTAAAATTTTATTTATTGCAATTAGTTAAATAAAATTAATCTTATGCTCGAGAAAAGTACTCACAGTAAAATCATCTTTGTGTACTGATTCTGTTGATGTAGCTAACACAGTAGCTGACAATGTATGACTTGATACTAAAGAGACTTCTTCTGCATCCGCAACTTTTGAAATATTTGACTGTAAATATAAAATTTATTTTATTATATACATTTATCCCTAGATTTTATATCATAAATGCAATCTATATAATAATAATGTACTGTTTTTTTTATAGATTTAAATATATCAATTATGTGATATCGAATAAATTTTTTAAACAGAAAAATATTAACATAAATAATGTAATTCAAATATAAAACGATATTTACAATTGGAATGGCATTTTCTCTCAATCTTATTCGCGTCTGAGAACTGCGATCAAAGTCATCGTCCGAAAAATGCAACGAGCATAAATGAGGAGACTTGGGTAAACGTTCCACCTGAAGGCCCATAACTTTAGCCCAAATTAATTTTTTTGATTCATCTTGTGGAAATCTAATAAAACACATATCAACTAAATTGTATATAAAATAAATAGTAGCATGCAAGGTACATTTGAAAAATGTTATGACATGTAAATTTATAAAATTAAATATATAAAAATATAACATTAATATGTAATATATCGCGTATTGAAATTATAGCTAACTAGTATTTGAAATAATATTTTCAAGCTGTAGCGTTCTTGCCTTAGCATAATCTCAAAGGTTGGAGTTCAGGTAGTTGATGGCTCGCGGAGCGTACAGAACACGCGCACCGTCGGCACCTTATATTTACGCACGC
Source organism: Crematogaster levior (assembly GCA_901521435.1). Taxonomy (NCBI): domain Eukaryota; kingdom Metazoa; phylum Arthropoda; class Insecta; order Hymenoptera; family Formicidae; genus Crematogaster; species Crematogaster levior. The sequence goes on from CABEGB010000714.1 coordinate 252,267, forward strand.
ACGCACTGATTCAATTTTACAATCACTAGCTTGTCTAATATTTTGAGTACTATTTTTTGACTACTTTGATACGCTATCGCGATTTTATAAAATAGAAGTCTATTAATTGCTTCAATAAGAATTTTCAAAGTTATCGCTGCTCGCCGCTTACTCGCGTCGTGGCTTTTCGCACAAGAGAGCGAGCACGGCATTCGGCGGATCGCGGCAGTGTCCTGACACCCCCCCGATCCGCAGGAATGCGCCCCAAGAACGCTTCAATCTACCTAAGTCCGTGTGTAAAAACAGCGTTCACGCGGTTCACGCGAGGAGCTTCCGTCAATAAGCCTATATTTGCGTTAGAGACAAACAACTCGAAAGACGGATAATGTATAATGAATACAAAGAATCTAAATTATTTATATGAATCGACGAGATTGTTCGACGCTCAAACAGCAAAAACATTTTCATTAAATTTTACTTTATTTCAATATATAAAACCGGAGCAAATTTTATTTTGTAGGTTACAAATATACAGTATACTTACCGGTGAAATGTTATTTCAATATTTTTTTCAATATTAATTTGCTCTTTGCTTTTCCGGTAGCTTTTATTGCAACAACCGATTGCAATACAAAGCGGCATTTTTGTAAATTTATTTTTTAAGATAACTTTTTTGTACACACAATACACGTGTCACGTCACACAGAAACTGGAGCACTGGACGAACAGACGAAAACACAGTTGTTTCCTTAGTCTACTCATAGATGGCAGGACTAATGTCGCCAGACAATATGGCGGCCCCCTCCTCCCCTAAAATGTTCACTCCCCGCGCCTGTGGGCTCCGTCCAGATATTCATACGTCAATGCTCAGACCTTATGATCTTGCATGTGATCGGATATGTACATACAACCATGGATCTAAAAAGATATGGATGGAGTCTATAGTAAGGGGGCTGTGAAATTTGCGGTAAGGGGAATGCATAGTGCTGTCTCTTTCTGTAGGTAACCTTCGGCTTTGTAACAAATGTAACCGAAGATATCCGAACTGCGCATTGCGTCTTGTATGGGATATATAATCTTTCGGGAATCATCGGATATGCGACGGAAACATACGAAGGAACAGCCTACCGAGAGGGAGAGAAAGAGAGAGAGAGAGATGCAAAACAATGCGAGAGAACAATTCGGGGCGGTCGCCGCGGTATTCTAGTATTACGCGCTTCTCGCAACGCTTTGTCACGCGCCTAAACAATCGCGTAACAATGGTTGTGGCTGTTCCTTCTCCCCGCGTACTCAAACGCTACACAATAATCGTGGGTTGTCTCTTCTCGCCGCGCGCTTAGATTCGCGCGTATTGGTCGATCTTCTTTAATTAATATCTCATTAATTATTACGAAAATCGTAAAATGATACAGGACTTTTCTACTCAGTTTAACCTACTCTACTTGCATTTTACGGTTGACGTTCGAATTATCAAACACCCTGTATACACCTTATGTATGTATTATATACACCTTATGTATGTTCATTTTGAATTTGCACCTTAAATAACATATCAGTTATTTTTCGTGGTAATATATTATTAAATTTATTATATTATTTATTTTATTAATTTATTTAGTTAATATACACTTTATATATGTTCACTTTGAACTGGCACCTTGTAAATATATCAGTTACTTTTCATGGTGATATATTATTAGATAATCATTTAAATTTGTAAAAATTCAAATTCTTGAGGGTTTATTTTTGAACATGGCTTGACCTTTTCATTTATGATATTTTTTGGGATATATATTTCTAAAATATTCTGTATACATGCTTATTAATGTATGTACATAAATAATATTTTTATATTTGCAGTAGAACAAATGAAAGAAAAGAAGAAGAAAGAGTTGATCTAACAAATGAGATAACAATAAAAGAGGTTTCTGAAAGAAATGAAATAGAAGAGGTTTTTGAAAGAAATGAAAGAGAAGAGAAAGGAGAAAATGAAGAGGAAGGAGAAAATAAAGTGGAAGAAATTTGTCCAACAAACAACAATATGTAATTATGTTTCAATATATAAAATATCCTATTCTAAAATATACATATATACAGGGTATATATATAATTCGAATATCAAATATAAATATATATAAATAATAAATAATATATATTATATTGGGAGTATAAATTAGTTCGGTCCGTTTTTAAAAGATAGCTCTAGCTATTGTGAATGGTTCAACGTGATAGCTGATATTACCGTTTTCAGAAAGTTTAGGTACACCTGCTAATCACGTTCTATTTAAATCACTTTGAGTTTCACACAAAACCCCTGTTTTTTACTGTGTTGAATATGTCAACTTTTGTGTTAACTAAGCAGCATTTGCGGGAGGTTTTAATTTTCTGCTTTAATTGGAAGAAAAGTGCAGCAGAAGCACATCGAATGCTTGTCGAAGATTATGGTGACGCCATACTACGCCATAACCGGTCAATCATTGCCATTGACTTCAGTATCAACACTAAAGCAGAGCATTCATGGTCTGAAGATCATGCTCTGTATCTGGTGGGACCAAAAGGGAGTTATTTACTATGAGCTGTTGAAACCTGGTGATTCCATTACAGGTGGTCGTTTTTGGCTTCAATTAATTCGTTTAAACCATTTACTACGACAAAACGGCCGAAATACGAAAAAAGACATGATAAAGTTGTTCTTCTTCATGACGACGCTCGACCTCATGTCGCAAAAGTCGTAAAAAGATATTCGGAAACGCTCAAGTGGAATGTTTTACCGCACCCGCCGTATTCTCCGGACATTGCTCCTTCCGATTATTGCTTGTTCCGAACGATGCAGCTCGACTTGATGAGTCACCGGTTCACTTCTTTCGCAGATATCGAAAATTGGCTTCTAACTTGGATCGCCACAAAAGACGAAACATTTTTTCGAGATGGAATTCGAAAATTGCCTGAAAGGTGGGACAAAGTGGTGGCCAGTGATGGACAATACTTTGATTAATCTGTTCATTCAATTTGTTCTGAAATAAATGCATTTTTGACCACAAAAAAACGGACCGAATTAATTTATACTCCCAATATATTATATATTACATTTGATATATTATATATTTTATATTACATATTTCTAAAATATTCTATATAAATAAATAAATAAATTTGGTACATAAATAAATATTTTTATATTATTTGCAGAGGAAACATTGACAAAGAGGTTTCTGAAAGAAATGAAGGAGAAAAGAAAGGAGAAAATGAAGAGGAATTAGTTTGTCCAACAAATGATTTTACAGATAAGTTATTAGAACTGTTAATACGTTCTGAAGAAAAAATAAAGAACTTTTTAAAACAAATAAGGAATTAATGAAAGCATAGATTGCGCATAGATTTCGAAATGTCTTCAGTGAGCTAGGAATTCCTACCAAAGACCTTCCTAATACACACTCATCAGTAAGAAAACACCGTAGCTGTCGGTTCAGGTTCTTCACTCCGACGATGAACCCACATTAAAAAAGCTATGGCATGTTTACAACCACCTACACACATAAAATTACACAATCATAATATTGTGCAAATTATCTAATTTATCAATTGTACTATATGTACCTGCTGAAGCTGCGCAGTCTTCGCATCTGACATATTCCACTTTCTCCATTTCCTCGTTGACAAGCATTCTTACAACATATGCCTTGTTGTTTACTCTATGCTCAGGACATATTTTTCCACGAATATGACATAAATTTTTTTCCCTTTTTAACTCGACATATCCAATTGCTGCATCACCATAGTTTTCACTTTCAGCTCTAAATACATTATATATATATATAGAGGTTAGAATGCCATATTGTTTTAATATATTTTACATATCACTTCGGTCATGATAAATATCAGTGATTATATTATATTCAGCTTATTTCTTTCGATTACAAATTTATAAACGAGTTATAAGTGTATATAAAGTACAAAAAATGTGCTTACTTTTTTGCTTTTATGCCACGAGTTTCTGCGATATTAAACACCTCATTTTCAGAAAAGAAATCGGACACCAATATTGTTAGCTTTGGTAAATTATCCGACTGCGCTTGTACAAATCCCGTATTGTTAGAATGCAACATAATAAATTTTTATAGCAAAACAAATCAAATAATACATAACATACCATATAAAATATTTGAAACTAAAGGTGCAATTTCACGTAGCGTCAAAATGCAAAAATTACAAGAAAATGAAAAGAAACCGTACAAGAAGAAACAATACTGGGTAGCACCATATCTAAAGAATCGTCCAGAGCACAGTTTTTATTATGTGTCAATTCCTAAACTGACCATAGAGAATGGAGTACGATTCCACAATTATTTCCGAATGTCCGCAACACAATTGGAGGAATTGTTATCTATTGTTGGATCGCTGGATCGTTGGATTGATAAAAGAAAATGTTATTCGAGAGCCCATACAACCGAAAGAACGTTTGATAATAACATTAAGGTTTGTAAATGTTAAAATTTAACATATTAATTTTTTGAAATTGTTGATACAACTGAATTCAAACACGTCTATTTTTCGCTCGAGTTGAGCCTCTCCGAACTTCAAGCGGCAAAACGACGTGTCGACCAAGGGCGCCAAAGTGGGGAGAGCCGCTAGCGTTTTGACGTTACGTGAAATTGCACCTTAATAGACAATGACGTCACACGCGGTCTCCGCCAATCACGGGACGTTCCGTCCCCTCTCAAATTATTCGTAACTTTAATCATTTTTAAAAAATTGCATTTTTAATATCGTTTGAAAATCATTTCATTAAGTTTTACTAAATATAAGGTTCATAGAAATCAATTTTTTAAACAACATATTTTTTACAAATTGAACCCTATTGACACATAATAAAAACTGTGCTCTGGACGATCCTTTAAATATGATGCTACCCAGTATTGCTTCTTCTTGTACGGTTTCTTTTCATTTTCTTGTAATTTTCGCATAATTGCACACAACACCAGTATTCGTCGTTTCTTAGGCCGGTATTCATAGTTGGGTCTTATATTTAAGATTGTCTTAAGTTTATCTTTAGATGCTGTACGAATCAGTTTATTGGCTACAGAGTATCTAAAGATAAACTTAAGATGATCTTAATTATAAGATCCGACTATGAATACCGGTCATAATCTCTTTAGCTGTTACTGACGGCAATGTATTTTGTAAGGTTGTCGATAAAATACTGTTCGGACAGTTTAAACGCACTTTGACACGCATCTCTTATTGTCAGTTTTATACACGAATTAAATCTATAGAAAAAATTTAAAAAATACAGAAAATACAAATCCACAGCGACCAGCGATTTGTCGCTCCATGAAAAAGTAGCGGGCGTTTAGCGGCTGGCGTTTTGTCGACAGCTCTTTTTCTCCTTACTATTGAGGGGAAATGTATCACAGAGTGGGGAGAGCCGCTAGCGTTTTGACGCTACGTGAAATTGCACCTTGAGAGGGGCCATGCCGTCGATTTTCGTGAGACACTTTTTCTAGGCCGTACAGTGGCGCCAATGGATCCACATTTTCAGTCGGCGGAACTATATGGGCCCGAGCACAGACCATTGCATAAAGGTACAAACTCATGGACGCGTCATTTGTCGCGCGCGTCACGCGTCATTCTAGAAGTAACTAGATTCTAGTGACGCCTGGATTTGGCGCGTTTGACGCGACTATTTTTCTTCACGTCCAAACTCATGGACGCGTCATTTGTCGCGCGCGTCAAGGTGCTTTTTCATGGGCGTCAGTTGACGCTCGAAATCAGGTTCAGGTAAAGTTAGATTAGCATAATGACGCCGATATTCTGACGCGCAATGAAAAAGATTTTCACGCGTCAATTTTTGTAATTCGCGTCAAAGAAGGTACACATAACATACAGCTATTAATTTATTGCAGTAGTTTTGGTAAAGATGTGTTCGCCATCAATGAAATATTATAAGTGGATGGTAGAATGTGCAAATATCATGAACATAAGAAATTCAGAAGTGCAAAAAAGACGTATAGCAGCAGCAACTGCCGTGATAGCCGTTATAAAACATAAAAAGAGGAAATATAAGAAAAAGGAATACTGGGTTGCAAAGATCTTTAATGATCGTGCAGTACATGGATTTTACCATGCGATATTTCCTATTCTGTGTTTAGAAGATTCGCGATTTACAAATTATTGTCGCATGTCTGCAACTGAATTTGAAGAATTGTTGTGTTTAGTTGGGCCAATTATAAGCAAACAATATGTTGTACGTGATCCAATTTCGGCACCAGAACGATTAGCATTGACTTTAAGGTTTGTATATACTTTAAAAATATATTTGTACACAAATCTGTAAAAAATTCTTTTAATTTAGAAATATTAAGTTCAAAATTTTTACAAATTTCTTTTCGGCGTTTCAGATTTTTAGCATCCGGTGATAGTATGACATCTCTGTCATATCAATATTTGTTAGGAATTACAACAGTAAGTAATATTATTCATGAAACGTGTCAAGCTATATGGAATGTGTTGTGTCCTTTGGTTTTAAAGCCTAATATGAAAGCTGAATGGCTAGCAGTCTCTGAGAATTTCAATGAAAAATGTCAATTTCCACATTGCATAGGAGCTTTGGATGGGAAGCACATAATAATTCAAGTATATATTAACATACAATTTTACAATATAGAATTTTTACTTTCACTAAATTTTTGTAATATTTGTAAATTAATATGCATATTTTGTATTTATATAACTCAAATACAAAACTAATGTAATTATATATTATTTTTAGTGTCCTAATAAGAGTGGATCTGCATATTACAATTATAAAGGGACTCACAGTATCGTGCTATTAGCAATGTGTGATGCTAATTACATGTTTGTCTCGATTGATATTGGAGCTTATGGTAGACAAAGTGATGGAGGTATATTTAAGCAATCGCTACTCGGTCAAAATTTGGAAGCCAATGCAATGGACTTGCCAGCATCTAAGCCACTTTGGGAAAATGGACCTGATCTGCCATACGTCATCGTAGCCGACGAAGCATTCCCTTTAACTCCTTACTTACTTCGACCATATTCAGGAAAAGATGGACTCTCTACAGAGCAACGTATTTATAACTACCGGTTGAGCCGAGCTAGAAGGATGATCGAAAATTCATTTGGAATACTTGCTAGCCAATGGAGAATTTTCAGGAAACCTATTTTAGCATCAGTAAAAAATGTGATTAGAATAGTGCAGGCAACAATTTGTTTGCATAATTTTTTACGAAAGAGTAATATTAATAACACAGGAAATTATGGAAGTCTGGAATTGATTGATCATGAAGATGAAAATCATGATATTATATCTGGAGAATGGAGATCTATAATTACTAATAACAACGCTTTTAATGATATCAATTCCTGTGGAACAAATACCAATTCACGTGTTTCTGCTGCTATCAGAAATAATTTTTGCGATTATTTCAATGAAGAGGGTGCAGTACCATGGCAATTTTTACAAATTTACCGATAATAGTTATTCTTATTCCATCTAGTATTAAACAGTATATAACTTTTGAATGTAATCTATAATCTATCTAATATCTATAATTTAGTATAACTTAGAATCTACCTAATATCTATCATTGTATATAAAATTATTTGTAGGAATAGAAGGATGTAATAAAAATTACAATATTAATTGTACAATTAAAAAATTGTTCTTTTGAAAAAAGTGGTTTGCTTCTATTCCGTTTTTATTTTATGTTTAGAAATATGATTCAATGTTCTTCTCTTCTTATCGAAAATAATGCTTTGAATAAAGTAATAAAAGACAAAAACTTACTTGGTAATTTTTAGTTTGTCGACTTCTACATTGTCAGGATTTTCTCCCATTTATTAGCTATGTATTTAGGCACTTTAACAAGCCAAACACCTCCATCAGCATTATTCAAATCCAATTCTCTTTCTAAGTGATAAAAATAAGCAAATGTAAGAAGAATGTAATAAATCTGTAAATATGTAATAAATCTGTAAATAAATGTAAAAGAAGAATGTAATAAATCTGAGAAAATTTTCTGATAAATATAAAAATTTTATTTCTATTAAAATATAAATATTATATTAAAATATAAAATATAAATATTTTATTGCATATTTTCTTCTAACTCAGCGTTACAAAGTATTTGTAAGATGTGGCACATCACTGTGTTACTTTTCCTTTTTGAAAGATTTTTCAGTTTGCTTGCCACGATTACACCAAAGCTATCAAACTCTGTGACTTCAGGTATTGGTGGCAATTTTACAGTTGGCGGTGGAGTACTGATTGCTTCAACCACTCGTTCGATGGAGTCCTTCAAATTTCTGCTACTTCTACCTATTAGGCATAATTTAAAAAAATATTTGTGTAATTCGTGTTAATTATAAAAAGATTAATATTCATACATCTTTCATTGAAGAATAGCCACTTTGTTGTTAAACACTTCTGAGTAAAATGAATAAAAATGCTTACTTGTTTGGGAACTATTTGACACATCCTCTTCGGAAAAAGACTGCCGCTGGCTTTCGTTTGAAACTGTTCTGTAAAATAAAATATCCATTGACATTGTATGCATTACTATTAATTGATGGAGTTTACGTACGGTGTATTTAACAATGTATCACGAACAAAAGACATTTGATCATAAAAGCGCCACTTTTTCCGCCGAGAAACTCTGCCGGAACCACTCGGCTGCCGCTCCTCTGCAATAATCTTCATGAAAGTGTCTCTTAATGACTTCCAACGCTTTGCGGCACCATCAGCGCTTATTTCTCCTGAAATGCAAAAAAAATTATAAATATCCATTTCAAATATAAATTGATTATAAAGATAAAGTGACTTCCAATGATTCGTTCCTAGACTTCCTCTGCGGGGCAAGGGGAAATAAGTGTACAGCCAATAGCTATGGCTATATTCCTATTCGCCCTTGCCCCGCAGAGGGGATCTAGGAATGAATCATTGGAGGCCAATGTACGTAATACAATACGTTACCATTTAATTCAGTGGAAATATCCTGCCATATCTGTTTTGCTTGTTTACGACCACGTTGAGCAAGAGGCAATCGGAAATTATATAACGGCTCACGTTTCCTCACCTCTTCAATCAATCTTTCATCTAAATCATTAGATTGGTGAAAAGAACTAGTCGTCTCGAAAACAAGTTCTTCAGTGTCCTGTTGTGGTATTCTCTCCTCAGCAACAATTCTTTCCACGCCTTCTGATAAAGCGCTCTTGCGGATTATATCCCCATTTTCTATAAACAATTATTACACATTACAAGTTATGTTTTATGCAACATACAAATAACAAACTATTAGATTTGTACTAATTTTGCAACAATATTTTTATATTGTATAATTATATATCGGACCGCGTTCATTTAGTACGAGACACTACTTTGTTAATCTCAATATCAAATTCTAACCTTAAAATCAAGATTCTCATCAAATCAATACTTTCAATTGAATAAACTTACCACATTGCGGATAAAAATATCTTGTATCATTTTCTATAACAATATTAGGATATCCTGCCACACAACTATGATTAGTTATCGTGGCTTCATTCACAATTGCTTCGCAAACTCCACACGTATTTACTAAAACTAACTGAAATCAAATTTATTTCTTCTATACATTTATATATTGATGATACATAAATAATTTTACAATAGTATATAATTGATTAATTTACTACTTACATCTAATGAATCATCCATTTTTGCCGCGAATACCTCAACCGTGCACTGCACACGACGCTTAGAAGTTGGAATATCTGAACTTCTGAGCGTCGACGCTGAAACCAGCATGACGTCACAAAATCTTCTTGACGCGCGTCAACTGACGCCCATGAAATCGCACCTTCACGCGTCATTCTAGAAGTAACTAGATTCTAGTGACACCTGGATTTGGCGCGTTTAATAATCATTTAAAGGCGCAAATTTATACAAATTTTTATTACTTTCACTTGACACAACCTTCTCTTATTTATTATTTACATTTTAGACCATTGACCCAATTTTTCTATTTTAGATTTATTTAATATTTTATAATTTATATCTTTTACTTTTACCTTATACAACCTTCTCTTATTTATTATTTATATTTTAGACTATTGACCTGTTTTCTCTACTTATACATTTTAGTTTGTGTCCTTTTTATTTTATGTATTTATTATAATTTTGTAACGTATGTCACATTGTCGGATTCAATCTTGCTCAGTCCTTTCTTTTCCGTCACCAACAACAGACGCATTTTATATGTAACGAAATCGATACCGATTCATGGTCATCAATATTACTAATCTGTATTTATTTTTTATTGGACTGCCATTTATGTAAGTTTTTATTTTGATTTGTATAAATTTGCGCCTTTAAATGATTATTATAATTCCTTCACATCATATTTATAGATATATTTGAAGAGGACCTAAATCACAGGTCGAAACGTAAATAAACATCAATTTTTATATCACTGGTGTCAGTTTGTGAGTCAGTCATTACCTTCTACTTTTATTTCTTATCACTGGCAAAGAGAAGATTTTCGCATTTTTAAAAGTAAATAAAGTAGCATTAATTACTAATGGCCATGAACGCCAAATATCAAGATTGGCTAATAGAATGCGCAAACATTATTAATGTTCAAAATGTGAACCGTAGCCGACGTAAACAAAAACTTGCAGCATTAGTAATTCTTTTAATAAAAAGACAGAAAAAGAGGAGCCAAAAGAAACGTTTTTGGGTTGCTCCTCTGTTTCAGAAACGATCTGATCACGGTTTTTATCACGCATTATTTCCAACTCTGAGACTTGAAGATTTGCGGTTTCACAACTATTTTCGTATGTCTGCTACACTATTCGAGGCTTTATTAATGATTGTAGGGCCTCATTTGCAGAAATTATATGTTGTGCGGGAGCCTATAAGTCCAACGGAACGCCTAAGTTTAACTTTAAGGTAATATATTTATAAACCTTGCACATGTAATTATGAAAAATATGTAGTTATATTTCAGAGATAATGAAAAATAATAATATATTATGTATATATTTCAGATTTCTTGCATCGGGAGATTCAATGGCATCCATGACTTACCAATATTTACTCGGTTTAACAACAGTGGTAAATATCATCAGTACAACATGCAAAGTTATCTGGGATCAACTGTGCCCATCAGTTCTTCCACCTACAATCAACGAACAGGAATGGATCCGCATTGCTGAGGATTTTAATGATTTGTGGGATTTTCCACACTGTATTGGAGCAATTGATGGCAAACACGTAACAATTCAAGTACATTATATTTTTATCTCCAATGCGCTGCTGCATATTCTATTCGAGTACGACCTTATTTTGAAGAAATATGATTTTTTTTTTCATTTTAGTGTCCAAATAATGCTGGATCAAATTTTTATAATTACAAAGGTAATCACAGCATTGTTTTACTAGCCATTTGCGATGCACATTACGTATTTCGCTTCGTGGATATTGGTGCGTATGGTCGACGCAGTGATGGAGGCGTATTCAAAGAGAGCGTCTTCGGTCAAAAATTTGAAGCACGCACAATGAATGTTCCGAAAGAAAAATGTTTATCTGATGGAGGACCAATGTTGCCATATTGTCTCGTAGGAGATGAAGCCTTCCCGTTGAAGTCGTACTTGCTTCGGCCCTACCCGCGAGGGGGTAAAAAGACATTGAATGTAGAGCAACATGTCTTCAATTATCGATTGAGTCGTGCCAGAAGGATAATTGAAAACAGCTTCGGAATTCTGGCAAGTCAATGGAGAATCTATAGGAAGCTAATTATTGCCAGCGTAGCTACTGCTATGAGCATGGTCCAAAGTACGATCTGCTTGCATAACTGGCTCCGAAAAGACTTAGAGAATGATTCCGAAAATGACTCTTATTTTACATCAAACCTATTGGATACAGAAACTGCGAATGGTTTATTCATTCCAGGTCCATGGAGAACAATAACCGAAGACGGGTGTGCATTTACAGACGTGTCTAAATGTGGCACAAATAACAGTACTCGAGAGGCTATGAGAATTAGAGAGTATTTCTGCCAATATTTCAATAATGAAGGTGCAGTACCATGGCAGTGGGATCAGTGATTTTTTTGTATATTTACTGTATATTTAAATTAATAATTATTGTATATTTAAATTTAAAAAATATTTATTATATATTTAAATAAAAATTGAATTAATTATCGATTATGTAACATTATAAACATTTATAGACACTGTATTTATTACTAATTTTTACTTTGTTCTTCATATAACATTTTATATATCCTAAACATTAGCTGTTTTCTACGGGCTTCTGGAAATTGCCGAAGTTGCAAGCAAATCATCATTCCGAAGTGATCTATTTCGTCCATTACCGGTGGTGGTGGCAAAGTAACTGTCTGCGGCGGTTCACGTAATGCCTCGCTTATTTGCTCCAAGATACTATCCTGACTCGAGTTTTTACTTGATTTTCGTTTTCTACTATTCTCTGAAAATAAGAGATTATATTAATGTAACATTAGTCTAATTTACATCGGGAACATTTACATTTACATTTATATTTATTTTAATAATGGAACATACTAGGGGTATTATCAGGTTCTTCCTCTTTGTCTTCTTCTTCATCTTCAACGTTTTCATCATCGTTGGAAACAGTTATGTTCGATACAGTGCTAAAACAACAGTAATAATTATTAATATATTGCTTTTATGATGAATAGCAGTCCAAATGCTCTCTCCCTCCCTCCCTCCTTCCCTCCCTCCCCCCTCCCCTCCCTCTCTCTCTCTCTCTCTCTCTCAAAATGTTTTCAATATATTTTCTCGAAACAAAAAAAATTATTTATTTCTTGTACTTACTTTTTTATTAATGATGTGTCACGTAAAAAGTTTAGTGATTCGTAGAAGCGCCACTTTTTTTTCGACTGACTTGCTGCCCCGCTAGGTAATTTCTCCGCTGCAACAATTCGCATAAAGCGATCACGTAAATTTTTCCATTTCCGTTTTGCTTCTTCAACAGAATATACTCCTGAAATAATAAAATAATGTATGTTATTTTTATTATATTAAATGATTTATTATATTAAATTTAAATAAAAAAATTTAAATAAAAATTTATTTTATTATATTAAATAATTTAAACAAATTAAATATATGATTCTTTTGTTTTTAATGAAACATACAATTTTTTAAAAAACTAATAGAACCAGAGCAAAGTTTTTGTGCTCGAATGTTTATTTACCATATTGTCTTACAAACGTTTTGGCCTTGGCTTAGACCTTTCTTAATGTGAATCAAATAAATGAAACAAAATAAAAATTTTCCTTATTGATTACGCATGAAATGTTCGCATTATTAAAAATTATAAATGTTACAGACTTATAATAAATGTTATGTATACCTTTTGTTGCTTCACTGACTTCTTGCCACAGCTTATCTAATGTCCTTCTGTCTCGGCGTGCGATTGCAAGGTTTTGATTCCATAGAAGCTCTCTCAAATACACCTCTGCAATCAAAATCTCATCTGCATTGTTTTGTGAAATATTTGAAAAAGACTGCGGGCTCTCAACGACATTGACATTTTCTCCATTTATATCACTTCGACGCACAATGTCTCCAGCATCTGCACAATTTAATATGTATATATTCAATAATGTAATGCAATATTTAATAACGAAACAATCATTAATTTCTTACCGCATTGAGGATAAAAATATCGGTTCTCGTCGAAAAATATCTGCGAGTATCCTTCTAAACAGGAATGATTGCATACTTCTACGTTCTCCACTATTTCTTCGCATACACCACACGTGAAGACCTCCTACAAAAAATTTGAAATAATAACAATAATACATAAGAAATAATTCCGCTCGATACAAATAATAACAATTGAAAAGAAATATACAGGCCAATAAGTCAAATCGAGCCAAAACAAAAAATGTCTTTTACATGTTTACAAAATATGATATAAGAAACAAAGAATTCTCCGCTACATGAAATTGAGATTTATCATAAGAAAATACATATGTACGTTTCGATCTAACTGGGTCTTCCTCAGCATTTAGCAAAATTATTACGAAGTTTTACATATAAAAAAAAACCGTTGTTGACATGTATAAAGATTAGAGACTAAAAATCGCAAACGCAATTGTGTCGCCAAAAATTATCACTAATAACAATAATGTTTCTAAAATATGCAGTGTATTGAAATCTTGAAATATGTACAATTTTTCTTTTTCTTTCATGCATAATGTGTATGTGTGTGTGTATGTAATCTCTCTCTCTCTCTCTCTCTCTCTCTCTCTCTCTCTCTTCTCTATCTCTCTCTCTCTCTCTCTCTCTAATTTCTCTATTTTATTTTACTTTAAATTCTTTTCTTACTTACCTGAATTTCGTTCATTCCGTCTTCTCTTTCGACTTCCATTTCGACTAATTGCGCACGAACTTTTGAATACTGCGACAAACGCGATGCCGCTTTTGTAGTTGAATAAATTCAACTGCAAACGCGTCAAACGCGCCAAATCCAGGCGTCACTAGAATCTAGTTACTTCTAGAATGACGCGTGACGCGCGCGACAAATGACGCGTCCATGAGTTTGTACCTTAAGGCTGCAATTTCACTATCAATCTGACGCTAGCGTCTAGCCAGTCACGTGATTTTATTTTCGACGCTAGCGTCGAGAAAAAGAAGCTGGATTCATCCAGCTTCAAGCGTCAAAAGTTGTCCGTGGATTCTAACCTATCCAGCGAGAAATGGCTCGATCAACATCGATTGAAAGGAAAAGTAAAAAAAGTAAATATAAAAAAGTAAAAGTAAAAAGTAAAAGTAAATATATAAAGTAAATATATAATTTGCATCACATATTGCCAAAAGTACTATACTATGAGAATTTTTATAATTGTAGTATGAAGAACCTGCATTATTAGGACACTAAAGAAACCATTGTAAATAATTATTGTCATTAAATTAAAGAATAATGTTTAAAATAAGGTATATATTGATTTTACTTGTATTACTACATGCTTTCCATCAATAGCACCTATGCAATGAGGAAAATTCCATTTCTCATCAAATTCATCTGCTATACGCAACCAATCTTCTTTATTCAAAGTAGATGGAAGAATCTTTTCTTGAAGGCAAGACCAAATAGCACTACTTGTATCCTTAATAATGTTAGAAACTGTTGTTACACCAATTAAATATTGATATGAAATTGATTTCATAGAATCACCAGCAGCTAAATATCTATAAAATTTAATATGTTTAAAATATAAGTATAGTGGTAAACAGATTGTTAATATGTTGAAAGCCAAGTGGCTTGAGCAAAAAATCTATACCAGTCACTGCATTCTATACCAGTCAATGCAATGTATCAATATAGTAATATTACAAAGAATATAAAAACAAACCTTAATGTCAAACACAGTCTTTCAGGAGATTGGTTCACGAAAAAAAGTTATCTGTCTACTTAAAGAAGGTCCTACTATTTGTAACAAATCTTCTAACTGTGTAGCAGTCATTCTAAAATAATTTCTAAACGTATCGTCTTCTAACATATTGGGAAATATCGTATAATAAAAACCAATTGCAATTTTCTATTTTCAAGTAATGGTGCAACCCAATAATGTTTTTTAGTGTATTGTCTTTTCTGCATTCTTTCCAACTCGTTGATCACTGCCACACATACCATTAGAAGTTTTTTACTCTTCTTCCTTCTTTTTAAATTTATTATTTTTGAACATTTTGCTTGCCATTCGTAATATCTTAGATTATACGACATTTTTTTTTAAAACCGAATTAAGATTAGTTAATTTAAATCTAAACTTGCTATTATTATGCAATTACACTGCAATGATTACACTTAAATGCTATGACGCTAGGCCCATGATGTAAGAAACAAGGTGAAACAACGCGCATCTCGGCGGCTCGATGTGCGGTGAACCAATGAAATTTAGGTCCAAATATATCCGCGCAATTTGAATACGAAACAATCATATGTAATCACACGTACTTAAAATGTAGATGTTTTTAGAAAAAATAAATACGAAAATGTAAAAATACTTGAAATAATACAAACAAAGTGCAAAAATGTCTTTATTTATATATAGCGCTTAGATAACTTAAAATAATCAAGATAAAGTTAAAATAAATTACATATAAATCTTAGACAAGATAAAGGTGATTTAATTATAATTTATATAGATAAAAATATTTATATAGATAAAATTATATAGATAAATTTATATAAATAAAATTATATATAAATTTATATAAATAAAATTATATAATTTATGTAGGTAAATTAAGCAATTAGGATATGAAAACGACATATTTTTATTTCTAAATCTTCATTTGTTAAAATTTTACAAATACTTTAATGTAACAGAAACTATTATTTCTCTTTAAATTCAAAACAAATAAAAATCAAACATCAACGCAATAAAAATCAACGTAATAAAAATCAAAGTTAAAAAATAAAAAAATTATATAACTCACATTATAGGACTAAAAAATTAAAACTGATAGATATTGTTATTCTTAAATTTAGTAAGTTAAGTTTTAATAAATTCTGGTGAAGAAAAGACTATTTTCAAAGTTAATAAATTCTGTTATAACGCTAGTCATCAAAGAAATTGAATCAAAATCTCGGATTTTTGGCATTATGGATATAAGCCTATTAGCCTTATCTTTTTATTACAAATTTTGTGCAATTTTTTGGATTTTTTCTTTAAATAGTTGTTTTCAGTAATTTCTTTATTCATTCTTCTCAATCTGATATATGTACGAGTACGCACAAGACACGCAATCACTTTCCTAGGAAAGTTATTATTTAATTTTCTGCAAACAATATCTGTTAATCTATCAAAAATGTTACTTTCTCGATTAAAAAAATTGCCATGGAAGTTTTCGAATTCGCTATTCATAATTTCTGCTGCTTGGAAAAAGTCACTACTGGGATACATGCAATTTCCTCTGGATACGGATGAAAGCCAATCAGTAGGTATATTAGAAAGTGTTTTGGTTGGAACGCCCAAATGATTATAGACGGATTACATTACACTGCATTACACATTGAATTGTACGTTATAATTTCCAATTTATTGTCTTTAACACAAATTACTGTTGCAATAAACACTGTTGTTATAAACATGAAATACAACAATTTAGCCATACATATAACCTCAATCTTTTATCTTTCCAAATTTCTTCTCATCCAAGTTTAAAAAATTTGAAATAACAATTATCACAATTTTCATTAATGTACAAAGTCTCAACCTTACCTTCATGTTCTTCTTCTTTTTAAATAGCCTTTGAATTTCTCCGATTAATCCGACTATCTCCGTTTAATCTATAAATACAGTATAAATACGTCCCAGTACCGGAGCCGTAGCCATATTGAATTTCAAAATTTGGACCTACTTCTGATTGGTCCAGAGTATAATCTACTGCGCATCTGGTTACTTGTTTCACCTTTCTTCTTACATCATGGCTAGGCCTAAGCTATTTTAACGCTGGGATGCATTTTCACTTGACGCTTGACGCTAGCGTCTGTTGACGCTGAAAACCCAGCGTCAAGCGAAAACGCACCCTAACGCATAACGCATATGCATAAGAAATCTGATTGGTCCGTTAGCATGTGCATAAAGAATTCGACCAATCGAATTTCTTATGCATATGTATTATGCATTATGCAAAAGTCTGTGCTCCCTGTGACGTCCCGCTAATTTTTAAACCTTTCACACTTTATAATTTTTGCGCTACTAGATACCTATTTATAATCTTACACTATTATAAGTTATCTCTTTTCTCTTTTAATTATTATTTAGCATAAATACCCGTCTTTCATAATGATCAGCATTAATTTCACTATTACGCACAGATATATATATATTCCAATATTATCATTATTTTCTATAACACTTACCACTTTATTGCACTATTTCATTATTAATTACATTTTATTACATTATTTCTATTATTAATATATTTTTCTATAAATTGCTATTTCCTTATACTCTTGTTATATATATATATATATATATATATATATATATATATATACCTAATATACAACAAGACGTTGTCGCTGGAGAAACGAAAAGGTAGTAGAAAACGAAATAAAAAGAAGAAAACATAAAACCCAAAAAGACATATAAATCTAAATATATTAATTAAATTCATCGTCCATCATAATAATTTCATTATAATTTCAATTATTACTATATATATATATATTAGGGTACTATTATTTAGATTATTATTATTATTATATTTTACTTTATTCGTTGATGCGTCCCTATAATAACGTCATGACGCGAATAATGCATTCAAGCAATCACCTTTAATAAGTAACTTCGAAAAGGTAAATAAACCCAAATAAAAATTATAAAACATAAAATAAACTAAAAAGATTATGCATATATATATATTCTCATACACTTATCTTAATATACTGGCGTTAGTTATTAGTTAACATTTATATATATATTTAAGCTACTCTTTTATTCATACGATTATCATATGAAGCGACCAAGGATTTTAATTAAACTAATCAACTAACTACGCTTGTTTCTGCTTTATTAGATTGCCAATCTTAACATAATTTTCTATTCCGCCCGCCTATGCTGATCATTATTCCAATAATCAGCCACCTTCCTATTCAATTAATAAATTATATTTCCTATTTTTATATATATACTACAAATCGCGACACTTTTGATAAACACCACCCTTAAAAT
The DNA here is from genome assembly GCA_901521435.1 of Crematogaster levior. Taxonomy (NCBI): domain Eukaryota; kingdom Metazoa; phylum Arthropoda; class Insecta; order Hymenoptera; family Formicidae; genus Crematogaster; species Crematogaster levior. The sequence goes on from CABEGB010000714.1 coordinate 270,986, forward strand.
ATTTTTGAGCACCTGTGGTGTACCTGTAGACCAGAGCTGTCATTTAGTTGCACATTTCAGGCCGATTCCGTCGGTCGACGCCTACTGTCCCCTTCTCGCGGCGTGTGACGTTTCATCTCAGGAGCGTCACGCGTATTATAAGTACGACGATATTCCAATCCTCCTAAGCCTGTTAGAACATTCTTTCTTTGAATAATTTTAGACAAATAATCGAAAATAATCCTTTTGTTGTTATTATTATTTTCAATAATAATATTCTACATTATTATTAATTTATATTTAATAATAATAATTGTATATTTTATTTAGAAGTTTCGTTAGTTCTTGTGCATTTATAATAAAATTATAATAATAATTCATTAATTTCCGTAATATAGGAGAATATCAGTTGAGTAAGGAATCAGTAAGTGTAGGAACCTGTACTATATTATAATTATTATATAATATATAATTAATATATATATTATACATATATTATAATACTCGATGCGCGTCGTACTCGTCTGCGAAAATTTGACATTCTCGGCCGATTGGAAGTTGTAGATCGTTCATGACTCTAAGTATAAATGAATACCCATCATTGAACATTCCTCCAGCTAAATATGCTGCAATTTCTATGATTTTTGAGCCACAATGTAAATGCTTGGGAGCTAAACGCCACACAGTCGAATTGAAGGACTCGTTAGCGTTTTGAGTAAAACCGCCAACACAACGCTCCAGTAAATCGTCTCGTGACAGATCTTCGTAAATCGGAAGTATACTTTTTTGTACATCAGGGTGTAGAGGAGCTGGATGTTCATACGGCACGTTTTTGCTTTGAGCAACGTTATACGTACACCACGAGTCGACGCCAGTAGGACAAAACTGATGTTGCGGTTTTTCATCGGTCGAAATCAAGTGATAATATGTAGCCATAATTTCTTTCTTCATGTTATCTTTTGATTGTGTATTCCTTCGTATTGCTAAGCCATAATATGTTGTTAATTTTTTAATCAAAGCATCAGTTAATTTACCTTTGCCACCAAGTTTCGCGGTTTTTTTTACATTTCGAAGGCGACTCCCCATCCGCTTTTCCACGTGTCCAACACACTCGCTTTTGACAACTATAACATCTTCGTATGGCTTAGCATCTAATATAGCCTTGAATGTTTTTGTATCTCCATCGTCAACGTAATTAGTATAACTAACGCCATACTTTTCTTCGGAACGTTTGAACATTTCAAGAACAGCGTCAACTTCCATCTTTCCTGCCGAACCTTTGTGATTGATGTCACAATTTTCAACGTGATCTGCGTGTTTAGGGTCGTCGGCGTTACTTCGGAAAAAGTTACATGTGTGGCAGTAGCTACTTTTGACTATCAAGTCAATCACTTTGCCCGAATAGTAGGCAATAAGTGTCGTTACACCGTACAACGACGAGAAGCCGCGCTTCTTCCACGATCCGTCACCACTAACAGTTAAATTTAATATCGGCTGCTCTCTCGTCTCATTTTCTTTTTTCTCATCTTCGATTGCATTTTTACTGCTCACATCGAACAATTTCTTGATGGATGTGTGGACATGCTGAATAATTCGATCGTAAGCGTGCTGGCTTATTCCACTGCCTAAATTCATAATACCACAAAATATACGTATTCCTTCTCGAGCGACACCAAGCAAGCGCATTGTAAACACGATTCGTCTGTTTATTTCATAAGCATTACGTATAAATGGACTTGATGGAATTAACACAGTTTCACATTTGCAACTTACTGAAATTTTGAATCCCAATCCTTTTTCGCCAGATTCCCCAAATGACACTTTTTGCTTACACCGTTTGCACACTAGTATGTCAGCAAGAGCAGAAAAAACACTAACAAATTCAATGATTCGGTAGCAAAAGCTTGGATTGATAATAATATCGTCCGGTGACTTCTTTAATTTTTTTGCAGAGACGCTAGTTGTTTTGTCATTTGACTCTTCGACGGTTTCCGTGTCTGGTATGCTCGAAAATTGATTGCCCTCATATCTTCGACGACGAGGGCGGCCAGGACGATAATTTGGATTATCCTGCGGGATCTTACGACTCATTTTTTTTTAAATTTGTTAAACAATTACACACCGACTCGATTCTAAATAAGTATACCACGAGGCGCTCAACTGTATATTATGCGTAGGTCTTCTCTCCACTGTCGTTTATTGTTTTCGGTGAAAACAATAAACCGAAAACAATAAACGACCGTTACACAAGCCACATAATCGTCAAAAGTGACTCCTATTATTCAAAAAGTGAACTAGCAAACTTGTTGGGCTCAGAAATGAAACGTATAAGGCCGTAAAGGGCACGCGCGCGTTTACTTACTTCGGTAGATTTGGAGGGCATCACTTTGAGGACTATATAAGGACTTTTTAGGCTTCCTATAAGGCTCCAAACACTGAAAATACATTCTACAGATGGTAAATGAATTTTTAAAGGAAAAAAAAGAAAATGCAAAAAAAATAATTTTTACAGGGATTTCCCCCCTTAAGAGCGTACTCCCTACTCTATGTATACCCCCTCCGTTAAAATTTCGAGGGCCCGAAAATCCGCCGCAGCTTACTGAGCGGAGCGAAAAAAGGTCGACAGAAAGATCAGAGGTTGCAAGGTGAAAAGACGCGCTCCGGCATATTAAAAAAAAGAACTTAGAATATTTTCGCGAGTTATTTGTAGTTATACGTATACATCATTGTCAATTGAAGTTTCTATAAGTCAGAAAGATCAGAGGTTTCAAGGAAAAGAAACGGAAGCAAAGGAAATAGAGCGTGACACATTTCATCAAAGAGTTATTGTAAAACAAGCACAGTAAGTCCGCTATTCTTATTTTGTACTCATCTTTTATTTATTATAACGGCCGAATCGAGTCATTGTTAAAATCCGCCATTTCGTGGCACTTGATTTTTCAATATCACGTCACTTTTGCTAATTCTATTATTCATAGATTGTGCCAATTTTCTTTTCACTATTAATAATCGCTTTCAAATACGCTATTCAATCCGTCAATCATTACCGATTTGAGATTTTTATTAATTCTTGATTTAGTCACGTGACTCTTATACGCCAATATTACTAAGTCACTAGCATTCACATAAATTGTAAAAATCGTAATTATTAGGTTCTGAATGTGCTAGTGTTAATCCGAACGGCCGATTTTACTTATATCTTGCGCCTTTTACAAGTGTTCAACTATATAAACCATATTAATGAAGTTTTACATATTTATGTCTTAAGCCTATATCACTAGGCTACCTCTATTTGTCAAGAATTTTGAATCCATCATTTTTATTAAATTACAACCGCGGAATCATATCCAAGGAATCGCCGTACGCTCCTTTATTGTCAATTCAATCAATTGTGACAATTTATCAGAAAATATACTTGAACGCTTGAAATTTTGTAATTTCTACAATTGTAACTTAATATTAAGAATTCTAATACGGAACATCTATGAACTATTTATTGAACTATTGATAGCTTTGCTTCTGCAATTTCATTAAAATATATATCTATATGCTTTAAAATACATTTCAATTATTTTTCTTGTTGTTTTATGATTAACCTTCAATTTATATAAAGACATTTGACTCTGTCGTAAAATCAAGATAAAATTTCGAATGTTCATATATGTTCAGTAACTTATTAAAATCTAATCTAATCTAATTGTGCGTTTCAATATTTTATTGTGTATCAAAATTTATATATCTATGACGTGAATCATAATTATATTCATATGGAAATTTTTGAATAATAACTTTAAATTTGTACACTTATATATTTCATGTAACTTTAATTGAAATAGAGATTGTTCTACCAAATTATATTTTTAACCTTTTGATTCTCCATTTATATTAAATCACTGTTATTAATATTTTACGTTGACTTCAAGTTTAAATACTCTTTAATTCATGAAACAAGACAAAACCTTATTACAATAATTAATTCATGTGCTATTTAACTTGAGATATTTAGACCATCGAGATTTTATATTTAAATTTTGCATTCATTATTTAATTTGCGTCAAGAATTACTCAGTATTTTGTCATTACCCTTTCCCCAATTCCCTTAATAATAAATTTTCTTACAGCTAAAAAGTGGCAGGAGAACAAATGCAAGTTGCTAGAAATTCAGAAAACATTAATGTATTGAGCTTTTATACATTTTTGATTGAATCTCTTGAATATTATTAAATAATATACATATTTCATTCAGTATCTCATATTTCAATTAACGCGCAAAATTAACTATCGTTATATTTTTATGTGACTGTTTCTATATATGTACACCCGTCTAATTCCTCAAGTCAGTACGTAGCGTTATCGTGGACATTTACTACTACGATTGGTTTTACGGCTGACAATCCTTTTTCCTGAAAATTATTTCTCTTTGTATTTTCCAATAATATTAATAACGAACTTCCATTTTCATTTGAATTTTTAAGTCTACTAATTACCCTACGCTGCGTGTCCGATAAACTCTAGCAGAGCTAGGTTGAGGGCCGTGGATTTTATCACCTTTCCTACAATAATAATAATCCTTTTAAAGTATTCATTCCAAACTTACACCTCAGTCACAAAATTCATCATTTAAAATAATTAAAGCAACTATATGTGTCAAAATATTTAATCATTTTCCTTCTCTTTATTTTTATAGCCTCACTTTCATACTTCAATTTTATTTTCACAATTGATTATCAATTTTATCTAAATAACTCTCAACAAGTTTAACATTCATCATGTTTTGCAACTTGTCGCCTGCCTGAAGTAATAAAGATTTTACCAACTATATACTGTGTCATTTATCCTGTCTATACTTATAATTGATTTGAATGACTCGTGTATTATTGCTATTACTATTATGGTTCTTTTACTCATTATGTATTATTGAAATTATTATTGCCCCTTTTATTCACTATATATATATTATCGAATTTGCATGGTCAAAATTTGGCTATACTATTATCTCTGCTCCCTTAATAGATGGTCAAACCGGACCAACAGAGAACGGAACTTAAAACTCGAGGTACATCAACCTTGAATACTCCTCGGCGCATCCTCGCCGCTAGAATTGAGCCCTTTCGCGTTATCTCACCTCCTATCCAAGCCCCACAACCCCCAGTAATAGATCTCGAAAATGAACCTAACCCCCGCATCGAACCCATTCTAATCGATTTAGAATCCCCCACCCCTCAGAATCTCCCCCGTGTACTTTTGTCTAATATCCTAGAGGAACCTCAACCGGGTCCATTCTCATCTTTCCGGCCCCCGAGGAATTTACCCTCCTCCGCCCCTTCATCAATTTCGTCTTCTGCTCCAACTCCTCTTTCCTCCTCGCTAGATCCTCAGTCAAGCCCCTCAAGTCCGACTCCTTCTTCAAATATCCTGCACATTCCATTACATATTAATCCCGAGCAACTTAATCGAAATGAGAATTATATCCGAAAACCATACGTACGCGCCCATTACCCCCACCTTCGCCCCTTTCTTTTCGACAAACGTCAGAGTTCGCCGCCGGCTTTAGGAGAATCTGCAAAAAGAGCCAAACGACAATAAACATATTCCACAGGTTTGAGAAATAAATATTTTATTTCAACTAACACTATTCTTTCCCGTTTGATCACCCTGTGACGATTGCTCTCGCCAATCCCAGGTAAAGCCTGTGTAAGCAGGTTGACCTAAAACCAACAAAGGAGAGCACCTCTGCAGGTACACCGAGGTAGCACCTGTGAAAGAAAAAATATTGCGAACCGCGGATCAGTTTAATCGGTTTCAATTCAAGACTCATTACTTGCCATTTTCATTAACATAGAACTTATCTTATCTTATCTTATCTTATCTTGAACCGCGGGACGTAACACTCCCCGCTTATGGCTGGATCCACCTTTTCTTGCTGCTCGGTTGTTATATGTCCGTGGGTCTGTCTTTTCAGCTGCACTGCTGAACTAGTGCAATAAGTTAGAATGGGTCTGTTCTTTTCAGCTGCACTGTTGAACTAGTGCAATAAGTTAGAATGAGACATATATATATTTTTTCACTCTAACTTATTGCACTAGTTCAGCAGTGCAACTGAAAAGAACAGACCCATATATATTTTTTCACTCTAACTTATTGCACCAGTTCAGCAGTGCAGCTAAAAAGAACAGACTCTGTGTTACGTCTGATCGGACAATTAATGACGTAACGACGTTCTCCCTTTTTTTGTCACCCTGCCTTCACCGGGTTTAACGGGATGAGGGAGTGAATGATCCTTTCGTCAAATCAGATGGAATTTTATGCTTTCCTTTTAATAGAGAGAGTTACAAAATTCGGCAGGAAAGTTCTTGTCTTGTATAAATGAGACACGTAGTTGAAGACGTGTTGTCCTTCTGAAATCAACTACGCGACTGACTACGGTGGTTCCAATGGTTCCTCTTTGTCCGCCTTTCTTCTTTGTGCGTCCGGTGGGCTTCCTGGTATTTTGCAGATAACAACGGTGGCGTGATTTTGATTAGGGTTACCATCCGTCCTGATTTAGCAGGACATGTCCTGATTTTCAATGATTTTGAAAGCGTCCTGACTTATTTTTTAAAATAGGTGAAATGTCCTGATTTTTTACCTAATGTAATATTTGCCTCGATAGAGCAATTGCGCTTGTCTGTTGCGATTTTTAGGATCATCACATACCACATAAATCCACAAATGACATAAAAGTGCATATGCATAATATAAGATTGTCTCGACCAATGAGCATCTAAATGAGTGATCTATGATACTCATTGGTCGAGACTATCTTATGCTTTATGCTATGCATATATACTTATATTATTTTGCGTGCGATGGCGCTTAGGCGCTTGTGAATCGTGGATTCATGGCATGCTTTGTTACATAACCTTACTTATTGCTTCATGCACGCATCCGCAAAAAATAAAAATATATATTTCGTGAAAAGTTTAAATAAAACCATCACATTCCTGGCGTCTAAAAATATCGTTCTGGACGATTCAAAAATTTTTGATCAGTTTGTAAATCTGAAAAAATTTTTGAATCAAAAAGAAAACGATAATGAATTTTTTAAACAATGTTGCAATTCAAAAATATGCAACTTTTTCGATGCAAATTCTAATATAGAATCATATTCTGAGATATTAAAAATTGCGCAATATTTTTTCGCGATACCAGGTCATAATGCCAACTGTGAACGGATATTTTCATTAATTAACACGCAATGGAGCGATGAGCGTAATCGACTATCAATAGAAACTATAAAACATATTGTTACCGTTCAATTTAATTTGAAAAATTTATCTTGCGCAGATGTTTATAAATATTTATCACGCTCAGAAAACGTAGAAATATTAAGAAAAATTAGTAGCGCCGAAAAATATCAGATTAATAGCAATATAAAATAAAATATAAAATATGTATCTTGTATCAATATTATCATTAAAAAATATATAAAGTACATTTTGTAGATGTCCTGATTTTTTATGTAGGTCATATGGTAACCCTAATTTTGATACTACTTCCGCGGTGCTCGTTTGATGCGTCATAATCAACGCTTGCTTATTTAATAGCTTATATCTAGATACCCTGAGCTGAACGTGATATAAAACCGTTCTTAAACTATTATAAAACTTATAATACTTATAATACTATAATACATAATTATTAATAAATTTATAATACTATACTACGAAGCTTATAATAATATATACAGGGTGTCCCATTTTAAATAACGGATAGGAATATCTCGGATGGTAAGCATTTTGGAGGAAATTTGTTGATACAAAAGTTGTATGGTTTCAAGGGGGACATAAGATGGTGTCATTAATGTGACCTTGAATAGTTGCTTGAAGGTCACGTGAAGGTCACCTTAAATTTTTTAAATGGAACTGCCTACTTTTTATTATATATTCTTGTAGCTTATCTCGAGACCTTTCCAAAACACTATAAATAAATGTTTTTTCGTTAAGTATTTTTTGAGTTATAAGGGTTGAAATAATTTCTTAATTTTACATGAACTATAAAATATCTCGTAAAATATTCACTTTTCGATGACCTTACCTCAATACTTTTATGCACAGAATAATGAGAGGAATCAATTAGTGTAAAGAAAACACATAGTTGTTTTTAACAAAATGTATGTAATTGTTAGTTACAAATTGCATATTTTTTGTTAAAAGCAACTATGTGTTTTCTTTACACTAATTGATTCCTCTCATTATTCTGTGCATAAAAGTATTGAGGTAAGGTTATCGAAAAGTGAATATTTTACGAGATATTTTATAGTTCATGTAAAATTAAGAAATTATTTCAATCTTCATAACTCGAAAAATACTTAACGAAAAAACATTTATTTATAGTGTTTTGGAAAGGTCTCGAGATAAGCTACAAGAATATATAATAAAAAGTAGGCAGTTCCATTTAAAAAATTTAAGGTGACCTTCACGTGACCTTCAAGCAACTATTCAAGGTCACATTAATGACACCATCTTATGTCCCCCTTGAAACCATACAACTTTTGTATCAACAAATTTCCTCCAAAATGCTTACCATCCGAGATATTCCTATCCGTTATTTAAAATGGGACACCCTGTATATTTCGCAAAAGTATTAATTCATAAAGACATAAAATGTGTAAATGGCATAAGTATCATTCTATAGCTATTACAAATATCATTCTATAACTATTACAAAAATATTCCAATATTAACTAAGTTCATAGAATGTTTGAATACGAGATTACAAAATATTAGTGTAGTAGCGACTGTAGTGACGCACTAGTTCCTAATATTAACTTCCTTCAATCTTGCTCTTATCCAGTGAGAAAATCACTAGTCGAGACGTCACACCACCCTCCTTAAGGGGGTATTTTGGTCTAGAATTTTGAAAAAATCAATTTTTTTTTGCATATTCTTAAAGTTTAGACCTTTAAGAATATATCCTCGAGAGGAAATTTTAAAATTCTAATAATTTACGGAGTTATAGCTATTTTAGCCATTTGAGTACCAGAGGTACTGATGCTTCTAAGGAAGCTAGAATTGCTCGTAAATTAGAACGAGCTTCCGAAAATATATATTTTGAAGTCGAAGAAGGCACACTCTATGAACCAGGAATCGCCGATTAACAAAATGTAAGTATAACCATTCTATGACTTAGACCGCTGCGGTTGCCTGAAACTTTTGCTCAAAACTTTAAACGCGTTTTTCTCAAAACTACTTTTTTCAACACGGTTGACATGATATCTCAAGTTCTATTTGACCGATTGACTTCAAATTTGGTACAAACCTTCAATGTATAACTCTCTATCGCCCCTACCACTTTTGTATCAAAATTATTTTTTTTACTATTTTAAAAAATTAAAAATCATGAGAAAAAAGAGTCAAAAATGCCTTTTTTTTCAAACAGCCGCCATTTTGCGAAAAAAATGTTTTTCACTTTCTCTTAGGTAGGGGCTATAACGACATTCTTACTAATTAAGAATCTTTTTTTAAATTTTGTTTCAGATGACCAGAAGGGTTGCAATCATGTCAACCAGCACACCTCGTTTTTTTTTTACCCCCAACTTTACCAGCTTATAACTTATTTAATTTTCATTTTTTTTTCAAAAATTTTTTTGTGTATTGTCAAGATATCAATAAATATGTTATAAAAAAATAAATGGTAAAAATATTTTTTGTTTTTTTTTTATCGAGCTCGACAAAACGCCCAAAATTTATGCCTCTAGACCAGAATACCCCCTTAAGGGCCGGTTGTTCCAACTTCTTGGTAAAATCACACTAACCTGAAAGATGACTACCCTGTAGGTAAAATATACCTATCAGTTTACCGCCAGATTTAATTCAACGTGTTGTTCCATGATACAATACCTATTGGGCAGTTACCTCATAGATAAGTATGAAAATGTACTTCCGGTTTGTATGTTGCCAATTTCATGTCATTTCATGTCAAAAGTAAGGTTGGGTTAACATTATTTTAATATTTATTGGACGTTGTAGTATATCTAATAAATACATAAAAGTATAAAGTTAGATATTTATTCATATATATATTTTGCGTTACAGAAAATATATAAATAATATAATATATATACAATAATAATTTATTTTTGCAGTTATATTAAAAAATGGAAGAGTCGGTTAAGGAAGGTAGAAGCGTTAATTTTACAGCTAAGGAAATAATTACCTTAATAGAAATCGTGAAAAAATGTCAACATATTATCGAATGCAAGAAAACTGATGGTACTACATGGCGAGAAAAAGATGAGTGTTGGTCTAAAATCACAGATGAATTAAATTCTTGCTGTGGAGAAACATATCGAAAGAAAAAAAGCGTGAAAACAAAATACGAAGATATGAAAAAAAACTTAAAGAAAAAATTATCAAGAAATAAAACGGAAATATTTAAAACTGGCGGTGGAGCTGCAAAAATACAATCACTTACTTCCGCGGAAGAAATTCTCCTTTCTTTTTTACCTTCAACAATACAAGGATTGCCTTCTGTTTTTGATTCTGATAGAATAGGTATTAATTTACAGTATGTTTGATAAGAGCGTGTACGGCAAAACTCAAAAACTTAGGATAATACATAAATTGAAAAAATTTGTACACATTATGCATGATATAGACTGCGATGCTTTATTATTAATAAGTTGTCCAGTCGCCTCCATTATGAATAATTGACTGGCATCTCCGAGGCACTTTCTACTAATTTTACAGCATAATCTTCAGACAAAGATCTCCATATAAATCGAATCTGTCGAATTAACTGCTTGACGGTCCATATTTTCTTTCCTCGGAGCTTAAACTGATAGAAGACTTTGCCCAAAACGAAGCTTCATCTGAAAAAATTACGTTGTCCCAATAGCGGTCCAAATTTTCTTTTGCCCAAGCAAGTCTTTTTTCGACGTGTTTTTCAGACAGCAACGGTTTCGTTATCGTGCTTCGAAATTTCACTTTATGAGCCAGTAAACGTCTTCTTATAGTATCACATGATATTTTTAGACCCTTTTTAAATAAAACCGCTTGCCCGCCACGCAATGATAAACAAGGATTCTTCTCAAACACCCGTAAAATCATTTTGTCCTCCTTTTTCGTCGTTTTCTGCACAGAGCCACGATCCGGCAAGTCATCAACGTTTTTGACCTCGGAATAACGTTTCACCCACTTACACACAAACGCCTTAGACTTCTTCATATACTTAGCAGCCGCTCCGTACGACATTTTTGGTCCTTTCGGATGCGAACATAGAAACACAGCTTCGTAACGTGATGCGTACGCGGCACTCATGTTGAAATACGCCCTTTTGTGACAAAAGTCAAACGATAACTAAGGTTTTCTAGACAAAGCATCTTGGGAGAAGAGCCCCGCTATTGGCTCGCGTTCATATACCCCCTCTAACGGTTTCGAGGAAAAAGTTTTGCCGTACACGCTCTTATCAAACATACTGTATATATATAATTTAAAATAGAATATATAGTTCTTGTTATTAATGTTTATACATGTATATTTTTTATATGAATATATGCGTTTCAGATGAACAAAACGTCTGCAAAACTTCTTTGGCGAAGACAATTGTAGAAGACAATATTGTAGATGAATCTCAAAGTCCAGATGTTGATCAATCTGATTGGATATATGAAACACTTAATTTAGATAATGATGAAGTAAATGAAGAAGTAAGATGACTTTTTTCAAATATATAGATACTTTTTATTTTAATTATTAACTTATTTATACATTTATAGGCGGAAAACACAGTCTATTTTAATGATGTAAAAGATAATAATGATGCAAAATATACAAATAAAAAGTGATTATCTTTAGAAGTTCCTAGCGCACAAAAAAAAATAAAAACATATGATATTAATGATAATGTAAGAGCATACAAAAAATATATCTATTAACAACTTTACAATACAGTACTAATTTTTTAAATTATATTTTAATTTTTTAAATTTTTATATATATTATATTTATTTACAGGTGGAAGATGTAATTAATTTTCAAGATGAAAAAAAATGCATTTCGACAAAAAATCAACCCAACTCAACAGAAAAGTGTACAAAATCAGTCAAAGGCGTTGATATTTTAAGAAAAAAAGTTAGCAAGGAACTTAAAACTGGAAATGTATCGAAATTGTGTGTAAAAAATGATATTGTCAATTTAGCAAACGCAAAAGAAGAATTAGTGCAATTACAAAAAACAGCTTTAGAGGTGGATATACAAATAAAAGAAAGAAATAGCAATACGCAAAAAGAGATTTTACAAACAGAATTAGAAATATCTAAAGAAAAATTAAAACTTATGAAATTAGAGGTACAGCTTAAAGAATTAGAAGTGGAGATTAAAAAACAACAGCTTACAAGTTTACTATAAATAACTAAAAAGATTAATTTTTATAAAATAAAAGAGTTTATTTTTAAAAGAATTAATTTAAGAATTAATTTTTAAGAGTTCATTTTAAAGAGTTAATTTTTAAAAGAGTTTATTTTAAAGAGTTCATTTTTAAAAGAGTTAAATTTATAAAAAAATTTTTATAGAATGTTATTTTCTTCAAAGACTGACGCGTACTTATATAATCCAAAGTTAGCTAATAGAAAATTATAAAACATTTATGAAAATAAGTTATGAAAAAAGTTTAAGAAGTTAATTTTAGAAGTTATGTGAAGTTATATTAATTTTAGTAGTTAATTTTAGAAGTTATGAATTTAAGAAGTTATGAAAAAAGTTTAAGAAGCTTGATTTACAGAGAAGTTAATAATACTATAAAAAAGAGTTAAGTTTATAAAAGAAGTTTATAAAATAAATATTGTAATGCATTGTAAGTCACGGCCGTAATCTGAAAAATAAGCAAAAATTAAATATTAAAGATTTTTTTTCAACAAGATTTAAAAACATTACAAACCTTCTAAAATATGTATCAATTAATAATCTTCTTGCAGTATCAGCTCGAATATTATTTAATGCCGCTACTTCCTCTTCATGATTTTCTAATGCTTCGATTAATTGTTCAATGTCTAAATTAACTGGTGGATCAGGGTCGTGCATTTGACGAGCAATGTTATGCAATACTGCTGTTGCGATTACAATAGCTTGAATAGTGGTTATGGACAATCTTATGCCTACTGCTAATATAGGAAATCTACGTTTCCATACACCAAAGGCACGTTCAATAACGTTTCGAGTGCGTATTTGCGACTCATTATACAATTCTTCAGCACGATTATGTGTTTGTAATAAAGGAGTCATTAAAAATGTAGTGCAAGGATATCCATTGTCTCCTAGTAAAATTCCATCTTGCATTTCGCCCTGGATAAATCTGGCATGTAAACGACTAGCATTAAAAATTGTAGCATCATGAGTTGAGCCAGGCCAGCGTGATACAACGTCTTGAAATTGTAGTTCACTGTTACACACTGCTTGTACATTAATGCTGAAGATACCTTTCCTATTTCGGAAAACTTCTGCTTCTTCTCCGCCTAAACAAATTATAAAAACATGTTTAATAAAATTTATTAAAATATAAATTTAAACATCTAGTTTACTTAATAATATACCTGGTGATTGAATTTTAACATGAGTGCAATCTATAGCACCAATGACACGTGGAAATTTAGCAATATTGTAAAACTCTTGACGTATTCTTTCTGTGTTTTCTGGAAAACGTATGTAATGATGACATTTAGAAGCCAAAGCTATTGTTACTTTTTTTATAACTCTACATGCAGTAGATTTATGAATTCCTGCAAAATCAGCTATAGCAATCTGAAAAGTTCCAGTTGCGTAAAAACGCAACGTCAATAATAATTGATGCATTGGTGTTATAGCATTATTCCTAAAAAATAAAAACGATAAGTTTATTATATAATTTATATTGATCAATTACATAATAATAATCAAATCAAGCGACCAGTAAAATCAGTTTTAATTATATGATAATAAAATAATAAGTAATAATAATATTTTATTTTGTTATTAATTTATTAATTGTACTTACCTCATTGTTCTTGTTTGTATTTTATCTCGAATAAGATCAACTATTCTAAGAACTGTTTCTTTACACAATCTAAAGCGTGCAATAAATTCGTTTTCATTGTACATATTTAAAAGATCTGGCCGTGGTCGAACAGTATATGGTTTGCGAATGTGAATCAAAATTTCATAATCTTCCTCGTAATCATCTTCATATTCAAAAAGTTCCGCATATACATTTAAAGCCATGTATATACGTAAGTAAAACAATTTAAATGTCACAATATTATCACTAATACATTACACATAACCTAAGATCTTCACTTTACCTGTTAGGTAGAGCCTTTACTCGGTGGTTGGAGTACCGAGTAAATTTACCTCTTGGTAATAACAATTTAACCTGTAGGTAAACCTTACCAACAAATGGAACAACAGTTAAATGATATTTACCTACCGGCCCTAAATGATATTTACCTAACAAGTTGTAACAGTGGATTTGCTTATGCTGCGGATAGCCGCGGTTATCCAAAGTTCGGGCGGTGGAGTCGAAGGCTGAGTGAGATAGGCGTGCGTTTATATCGTATAACCATGAAGGAAGAGGGGAGGAGACTCAACTCCGTGAAAAAAAGCGATCCCGTTTTGGCCGATCAATTGGGAGGAAATCTGCTGACCGGAATAACTTTCTAATTCGGGTGCCATTTGCAATATAACCTAATTCTGCATCTTTGATAGAAAAAATGTCGTGTTGTATTCGTGGATGTAGTGTTAAAACAGAAAAATCGGAAAAGAAAAGTAGCCTTTTCAAACCTCGCACAGTAAGTATTGCAGTATTATTAATAATTGTAAAGATACAATAAAGTCGTCTAGCTGTCAATGTATGTAACCCGTTGTTATATGTCACGTATGTTATGTTAGCTAACAAGCTAATAGAAGCGCAAATTGGAGAATTACCACTTGTAACTTATACTATTGATACGTCTGTGACGCCTGTCACTGTGACTGGTTAAAGGTTAAAGTCATGTTCCAATATATGTATACTAAAAATCTATAGTATACACAACGTTAACTATAGCTTAAAAATGGCACCTGAATTAGAAAATTATTCCGGTTAGCGGATTTCCTCCCAATTGATCGGCCAAAACAGGATCGCATTTTCTGCTCGTACACGACGAAGTTGAGTCTCCTCCCCTCTTCCTTCATGCGTATAACTATGTTTATTAAACTACTAAGGCTTATATACTAACTTACATGCTAACTTATTGCTACTATGTACAAGTCCGGTATTGCCGGCTTAATGTTTCGCTATTGGCGCGGGTGCGCGTGAATGCCGCTTAACGTGTTCGGCTCGGCTCGCCGGAGATCGTCGGTGCGCTCTCGGAGTTCGGTCTCGCGGCGGAGATCGGGCGCGTTCGGCGGGCTTCGCGGTACTTCGGCGGCGCGGGCCTGCTTGCGGAGATCGGGCGGGTTCGGCGGACCTCGCGATAGTTCGGCGGCCCGGTTACGGATTATTTCTCACGGTGGATCAATTCGTACGGCGGATTAAGGGAATGTTTCGGAGAGGTGGAGGCCTCTCATTACGAGGCGGGGTTGCCGCTCAACGCGCGGCGTGCCACTCAGCACGTGGTCTTCGGCGTAGCTACTCAGCTCGTAGCTGGTTTTGTATTCGGGTAGGTAGGTCGTCGCTCAACTCGCGATTCTTGGAGATGCTCAATTCGCACCCTGGAGGAATTCCTTGTTCAACACACAAGCGGATAGGATCCGGGTATTAAGTCCCGGTGGATAGACCTGCTCAACTCGCTGGTCGGAAGGAACATGCTTATCACCGAAAATCCTGCGATATATATACCCGCAGGTCGGTGATAAGCGGGTTGGTGCGGCGCGGAAATAATTGTTTATGCCGGGGGTGACAGTACGCATTTGTTATTCGGAACGCTTCGTTACAAAGTAATTGACAGGTAAATCTACCAAGAAGTTGGAACAACCGGCCCTAAGGGGATGCTGTAGAGACGGCCGAACTCCGACGGGAAAGCGCCCTCATCTAGATGGAACTAAAAATGTTGGTAATTTACCGGAGTTTTTAAATCCGTCGATTTTCTACATTATCGATAAACTCTAAGCTACGCTTTCGCACACGAAGAAAAAGCCCATGTATGTGTGCGCTCGGTGTTCGGTTAGCTTCGGATAGTAGAAGAGCGCAGACATATCTTCCGTCTTCTTCTCTTTCTCTCGCTATAGCTGACGCGCTCAGAAAGGAAAAAGCCGTATACGTGTGCACTTGGCTAGCTAGAAGAGTGCAGACATATCTTCCGTCTCCTTCTCTCTCTCTCTCGCTACGGCTAACACGCTTGGCGATCGAGATTCAAGAACTATATTTCTTACAAGGAGATAGTCAAGCTTTTCACCTGAGATTTAGCTAAATTTCAGTATGTTGTTACATACTGATACCTCTCCTACTAATATAATATATGGTACAATAACACGTACCATTATTTTACAAGAAATAATTGTAAAGTTAGTCATGTACGTAATCTACCGATTTGATAGACCTACTTTTTAAGCAATGAGCGTGGTCGTGTTAGTAAGTCGAGCGGCTAGAACGCTGGAGATCACGAGTTCGAAACAATCTTTTTTTTTCTATTTCTTAAAAAAAATTTTTTTTAATGTGTCTAAATAATTTATTATGCAATATATTCAACCTATATTAATCGTTAAAAAATATTATATAAATGTAATATTAAAAAAATAAAACAAAATAAAATATAAAATATTATAATTATATATAATTTTATTATATAAATATCGTCTCGACGCGAGCTTATCTTAATCTCCAATCTTTTGTATTATATTTCACCTTACTGTAGAAAATAAAATTTTTACATTTTGCATTTTATCGGTCCGAAAATAATTGTAATGGATTAATGAGATTTTTGCGATTAAAATGACACCAAACACGGTATAGATCGGATAATTTTTAATTAGATAAGTAATTAACATCTTGATTATAATCTAATTAAAAATTACCCGATCTATATCGTGTTTGGTGTCATTTTAATCGCAAAAATCTCAGTAAGTCATTAAAATTATTTTTGGACTGATAAAATGCAAAATGTAAAAGTTTTATTTTCTATGGTAAAATGAAATATGATACGAAAGATTGGAGATTAAGATAAGCTCGCGTCGAGACTTCGGAACTCTCTTTGATGTTGGCCATCTCGCTTGCTCCTTACTCGTTCTCTCTCTCGCTTTCCTCAAGCTCCGGCATCGAAGGATTTTAAAGAGCTCACTTATCTATGAAAAGTAAACATCGAATTAAATTAAACCTAGAACATTTATTTTTCATTTTATTGATTTAAAAATAATTTTAATGGATTAATGAGATTTTCACGATTAAAATGACACCAAACATGACATAAATCGGATTACTTTTAATTAAATATGTATGGTTAATCTAATTACAAATTATCCAATTTATATCCCCAGTGAGAAATGACCATCAAATCGATATCAAACTAATATCGATTGATGCAATTTACATCAATTCGACGTCAATTCGATGTCGACTCGAAGATCTCACTGGATCGTGCTTATTAGTGTGATTTGAATCGCAAATATCTTATTAGTCCAATGAAATTATTTTTAAACCAATATATATATATATATATATATATATATATATATGTATGTATGGACGTATGTATGTATGTATACAAATTTATAATGCGAAGATACGTCTGCGTTCTTCTAGCTGGCCGTGCGCCGAGCGCACACGTACACGGCTTTTTCCTTGTGTGCGTGAAGTAGCGCGCACACGAGGAAAAGCCGTGTACGTGTGCGCTGGGCTAGCTAGAAGAGCGCGGACGTATATCTTCCGTCTCCGTCTCTCCCTCTCGCTATAGCTGACACGCTTGGCGATCGAGATCGAGAATTATATTTCTTGCACGGTCGAGCTTTCTACCTGGAATTTAGTTGAATATCATATATGTTTTTATACTCTTCCTACTAATATACTAATATACTAATTACTTTTTTTCAACGTGTCTTTAAATAATTTATGCAATACATTAAAATTAAACCTATATTAATATCATTATAAAAATTATATTTATATAATATTTTTTAAGGATTAATATAGGTTTAATTTAATATATTGCATAAATTATTTAAAGACATTTAAAAAAAAAAAAAAATAAAGGTTTTGAACTCGAGATCTCCAGCTTTCTAGCCGATCTACTTACTAACACGACCACGCTTATTGCTTTGAAAGTAGGTTTATCGAATCGGTAGATTACGTACATGACTGACTTTACAATTATTTCTTGTAAAATAATGGTACGAGTTATTGTACCATATTTTATATTAGTAGGAGAGGTATCAGTATGTAACAACATACTGAAATTTAACTAAATCTCAGGTGGGAAGCTTGACCATCTCCTTGTAAGAAATAATAGTTCTCGAATCTCGATCGCCAAGCGTGTCAGCCGTAGCGAGAGAGAGAGAGAAGGAGACGGAAGATATGTCTGCGCTCTTCTAGCTAGCTGAGCGCACACGTACATGGCTTTTTACTCGTGTGCGCGCTACATCACGCACACGAGGAAAAAGCCGTGTACGTGTGCGCTCGGCGCTCGGCCAGCTAGAACACGGACATATTTTCGCATTATAAATTTTTATACATACATACATACATACATACATACATACATACGTTCAACAGAAGTGACGCTAGATTATTTATGATGTAAAAATACGAATTATATTGTTGCATCCGCTCGCGCCACCCGATGCGTTTTGAAGAGAGAGCGTTCCCTGGCAACGGGCCGTCGTTGTCTAACAGCGATCGGCGTCTTGTTGTGTGATCTTTTTAAGAGATTGGACGTGTTATTTGTATTTCGTCCTCGTTACTAATAAAGAGTTCCTTAAATAACTATCGTGTGTTAATTCCGCTGAGGCGGAGAGTGCCGCGTGTTTCAGTGAGAATGTGCCTGTGTTGGAGCGACCGGCGCAGAGGCGCAACATTTTGGGGGCTCGTCCGAGCACGGACAAGGATCTGGACATGACGACGCCACACTCCCCTGTTGCGACGCGTTCGCGGACGCCCGCCGCTGCCTCCGAGACGGAGTCTCAACGTGTGATTCTGCAGGAGCTGGAGCGGATTCGAGAGGAGCGATGCCTGGAGCGTGAGCGCTGGCAGGCCGAGAAAGAGCGGACGGAAGCCAAGCTGCAGCGTCTGCATCTTCAGATCACCCAGCTAAGTCCCTCTGATAATATTTTGTTCCCCGACAATTTTAATGAAACGTCGCGTTTGATCGGCGCGTGTGCGGGGCGTGCGACGCGCTGCTTAAAGTTAAAGCCTGACATCTACGACGGAACAGCGCCATTACGCGAATTTCTTTCTCAATTTTCGCTGATCGCGCGCGCGAATTTGTAAACTGAAACGGAGAAGGCGGTATTAGCGTCGTGTTTGCGGGGTAAAGCGCGTTCGCTTCTCGACTCCTGTGCCGACGGAGAAGAGACCTTTTCGTTCGCGGAGCTGAAAGCAAAATTAGAATTGCGATTTGGAGAGACACAGTCTCTACAAAATTTTTATTCGCAGTTCACAAATAGAAAACAGCGTTTCGGGGAAAGTTTCGCGTCTTTGGGAGCAGATTTAGAGAGGCTGTCGCGATTGGCTTACCCCGAGTGCCCGCATACTGTTCGCGACAAGATCGCTTGCGCGCAGTTTATTTCCGCGCTTTCTGAATATAATGTGAAGAAGACTCTCCAGCTAGAGGGTATAACTTCTTTGAACGTGGCGATAGAAAGGGCCAAGGCCGTGAAAGCTATCCAGGAGAGTTGCTCGGAACAGAGGAAAGGGGGAAATTATTTTTCTGAAAGGAAAAGAGGGACTTATTTGGGTACTGCGGGTGAGGCCAAAGAGGGGAGAGATCTCGCGAAAAAAGAAAAAGAGGAGAAAAATGGAAATGCAAAAGAGAAGAGAAATTTTTACAAGGGGAATAGATTTGGAAAAAACAAGAATAGAGAATGTTGGCAATGCGGAAAGAACGGGCACTTCCGTTTCGAGTGTCCGAGCGGAGCGGGAAACAAGGTTTAGTCGAGCTTTGCTGGGCGGGCTCGGCTAGGGAATTGAGAGCCCCTGTTGTTGGAAAAAAGAATTTGTTCAAATTTAGTAGAATAAGTGGAAGTGTTAATGCTTTCTGTTACTTGGGTAAAATTAACGGAAGGGATTGTATTTTTAAGGTGGACACGGGCTCTGATGTTTCGGTTCTGAATGCAAATTTCGTGGGAAAGTCGGAATTAAAAATGGAAAACTGCTCCTTGAAATATCCAACCGGGGAGAGAATTTTGGTGAGGCATAGGGCGGTCGTGGAGGTACAGATCGGGGGAAATTTCGTGAGGTTTCCTATGCTGATCGCCGATATCTCCGACGATTGCATTTTGGGAGTGGATTTTCTGGAACGACTGGGATTGAATAATGTTTTCGATTTCGCTTTCGGAAAGGGCGTCGAAAAAAGTTGTGGCCGTGTGATGAATTCTGAAATTCCCTCGAGCCTAGAGGAGCTTTTTGAGGAAAATTCTCGGGAATTAGACGTTGAACAAAAGAGAGTTTTCCGTGAGTTTTTGCGCGAATTTCAAGATTTGTTTTCCGAAACTGTAACCGCCGGGAATTGTGAGATCAGCGAGCATGTTATTAATGTAAAAGATTCTTCTCCCATAAAACAGGTTCCCCGGAGAATTCCCATAGAAATGAGATCTGAAGTGGAAAAAATTATTGAGGAAATGAGAATAAATGGAATAATAAAGGAATCAACTAGTCCATGGGTTTCTCCTGCGGTCCTCGTCAGGAAAAAGAACGGCTCATTGAGATTTTGTGTGGATTATCGGAAATTGAATTCTATTACGGTAAAAGATTCCTATCCTCTTCCTAGAATTGACGACATTTTGGATCAACTATCAGGTAACACTTGGTTTACTACACTTGATCTTAAAAGCGGGTACTGGCAGATAAAAATCCGTCTCGAGGACAGGGAGAAAACCGCGATTTCTATCGGAAGAGGTCTTTGGCAATTTACGGTTATGCCTTTCGGTCTTTGTAACGCGCCTGCCACTTTTGAGCGCGTAATGGAACAGATTTTGTATAAGTTTATCTCTAAGAAATGTCTGGTTTATCTTGATGATATTATTATTTTTGGAAAGAATTTTGAAGAAATGGTCGGAAATTTAAGGGAAATATTTCTTTGTTTAAGGAAGGCGAATCTTAAAATTAATCCCAAGAAATGTGTCTTGTTCGGTAAAGAGGTAAAATATTTAGGACACATTGTTTCCGGGAAAGGCATAACCACGGATCCCGAGAAAGTGGCCGCGGTAAAAGATTGGCCAGTACCCCAAAACAAGAAGCAACTACGGAGCTTCTTAGGATTTTGCTCTTATTATCGTAAATTTGTAAAAGGGTTTTCCGCGTTGGCAAAGCCGCTTTATGCGCTTACGGAAAACCAAACTAAGTTTATTTGGGGCGAGCAGTGTCAAAAATCTTTTAATGAACTTAAGCTGGCCTTGACAAGTTCGCCGGTTCTCGCGTTCCCCAAAGGAAAAGGGGAGTTTCTTTTGGATACAGACGCGTCTAATGTCGGTATTGGGGGTGTCCTCTCACAAAAACAGGACGGTGATTACAAAGTGATCGCGTATTTCAGCCGAGTGTTGACCAAGGCTGAGGGAAATTACTGCGTAACGAGACGAGAATTGTTAGCTATCGTCGAATCCGTCCGGTCTTTTCACCACTATTTGTATGGACGGAAATTTTGGGTCCGTACGGATCACATTTCTCTAAGGTGGCTGCTGTCTTTCAAGAATCTCGAGGGGCAGTTAGCTCGCTGGTTAGAAAGGTTACAGCAGTATGACTTTGAAGTCATACATCGGAAGGGAGCTTCCCACGGAAATGCAGATGGTTTTTCAAGACGACCTTGTGCCGAAAAAGGTTGTCGCTATTGCGAGGGGATTGAGGTAAGAGAAAGTTCAGTAAAAGAAAAAGAAGTAGGTAGGATAACACTTTTTGAGGAAAGATCTGTAGATTGGCGTAATGAGCAGTTGAAAGCCCTTTAAGACAGGAGATTTCTGCGGAGAGCCCTGCCGCAAAGGTTTATTGGTCGTATTGGGATTCCCTCGTGGTGGAGGACGGCGTATTATACAAAAAGTGGGTAGCTCCGAATTTGAAGAGGGAAGTTCTTCAATTAATCGTTCCTAAAACTTGGATCCAACGAGTGTTGGAGGAGGGGGGACACTTTGGTATAAATAAGACCCTCGAAAAAATTCGGAAGCGGTTTTATTGGACTTCATGCAAGCAGGATGTTGAGAACTGGTGCAAGTCCTGCAAGGTATGTGTCGCAAAAAGGGGTCCTATTGGGAAAGGTAAATCTCCTCTACAGATCTATAATGTCGGAGCTTCTTTTGATCGTGTTCAAATGGATATACTAGGCCCCTTCCCAAAGACGGCGTCAGGAAATAGGTATCTTCTGGTGATGATTGATTGTTTCACCAGATGGGTGGAGGTGGATCCTCTGAAGAATATTAGAACGAAGACAATTGTTCAGAGTCTTCTGAGAGAGGTCGTCTCCAGGCACGGAGTTCCGTTGGAAATTCACACGGATCAGGAAAGAGCCTTCGAGTCACGAATATTCCGCGAATTGTCGTCTGTTTTGGGAATACGGAAGACTCGAACGACACCCTTGCATCCTGAATCGGATGGTTTAGTTGAGCGTCATCATTAGACAATCCTGAATTACCTGGCGAAATTTGTTGCCGAAAACCAGAAGGATTGGGATCGCTGGATCCCATTATACTTGTTAGCTTACAGATCCTCAAAACACGAAACTACTGGAGTCACCCCAGCGGAACTGTATCTTGCTCGAGACTTGAAGTTGCCGTTATATCTTCTTCAAGGTAGGCCTCCTGAGCCGAAAGGAGGCAGATTATTTACAGGGGATTAGGAGGAAAATGAACGAAATCCACGAAAAAGTTAGGAAAAGGTCGTGCATCAAATCCTCTCGTATAAAGAGCTGGTATGATCAAAAGGCCAGACAAATTTCCTTCGGCGAGGGATAGAAGGTTTGGTTTTACAATCCTCGTAGAACAAAGGGAAAAGCTCCCAAATTACAAAGCAGTTGGGAAGGTCCGTTTGTTATAATTAGGAAACTTAGCGAGGTGGTATTTTGTATTCGTAGGTCTTCAAGGAGCAGGAATAAAATAGTGCACGCGGATAGGCTTGCGCCTTATTTGGAAAGACGCGTGGGTGTGGTTTAGGAGACGCAATCAGAGCCCGGAGTGATTCTCGTTTAATTTTGTTAAACTGCTTGAGTTTTCTTTGCAGATTTAAGAGAGAAGAGGTGGTCGGCGCCCGAAGGGGAAGCAGATGATTCCCGTTGCGGAAGGGGAACGGCGCTCGTAGCAGAGGACGACGAGGAAACGTTCGGCTCCTGTTGAAAAGAGACTCTTCCTTGTTCTTCAAAGAAGAATTCATTTACTGAACGAAGACTGCCTCGCCCACGGTTTTTGTCCTGTGGTTTTTCCGTGGGACACAGGGCGAATGCCAAGGCAGGGGCTTGGGGAGTCCTACGGGACGTAGGTGCCACAGGGACAGATACACCCCCCTTGCCCGAAGATTGGAAGAGGACGCGGGAGTGGCAGGAAGAATGCAGAAGAGGACGCGGAAACGGGGAGGACGGTAACCCGTAGCAGCAGCTCGGGGTAGGGCAAGGAACCGTCCGAAGATTGCGGGTCAAGGGACGAGAGGTCCCGAGAAGATCGCACCCTCGCCGCAAATTAAGAAACGAGAAGTTTCTTGGAAGCTGCCCTCCGGAATGTCGGGACGACATTCTTGGAGAGGGAGGGCAGTGTTGCATCCGCTCGCGCCACCCGATGCGTTTTGAAAAGAGAGCGTTTCCTGGTAACGGGCCGTCGTTGTCTAACAGCGATCGGCGTCTTGTTGTGTGATCTTTTTAAGAGATCGGACATGTTATTTGTATTTCGTCCTCATTACTAATAAAGAGTTCCTTAAATAACTATCGTGTGTTAATTCCGCTGAGGCGGAGAGTGCCGCGTGTGTCAGTGAGTGTGTGCCTGTGTTGGAGCGACCGGCGCAGAGGCGCAACAATATATATGATAAATATATACGCATAATATATATATATGTGTATTGGCTTAAAAATAATTTGATTGGATTAATAAGATATTTGCGATTAAAATCACACTAATAAGCACGATCCAGTGAGAAGAGATCTATCGAGTCGACATTGAATTGACGTCGAATTGATGTAAATTGCATCGATCGATATCAATTTGATGGTCATTTCTAACTGGGGATATAAATTGGATAATTTTTAACTAGATTAACCATACATATTTAATTAAAAGTAATCCGATTTATGTCATGTTTGGTGTCATTTTAATCGTGAAAATCTCATTAATCCATTAAAATTATTTTCAAATCAATAAAATGCGAAATAAATGTTTTAGGTTTTATTTTATTCCATGTTTACTTTTCATAGATAAGCGAGCTCTTTAAAATCCTCGACGCTGGAGCGTGAGGAAAGTGAGAGCGAGAACAAATAAAGAGCAAGCGAGATGACCAACATCAAAGAGAGTTTCGAAGTCTCGACGCGAGCCTATCTTAATCTCCAATCTTTCGTATCATAATTCTTTTTACTATAGAAAATAAAACTTTTACATTTCGCAGTTTATCAGTCCAAACATAATTTTAATGGATTAATGAGACTTTTGCGATTAAAATGACACCAAACACAATATAAATCGGGTAATTTTTAATTAGATTATAATCAAGATGTTAATTACTTATCTAATTAAAAATTATCCGATCTATACCGTGTTCGGTGTCATTTTAATCGCAAAAATCTCATTAATCCATTACAATTATTTTCGGACCGATAAAATGCGAAATGTAAAAATTTTATTTTCTGTAGTAAGATAAAAAATGACAGATTGGAGATTAAGATAGGCTTGCGTCGAGACTTCGGAACTCTTTTTGGTGTTAGCCATCTCGTTTGCTTCTTACTCGTTCTTTCTCTCGCTTTCCTCGAGCTCCAACGTCGAGGATTTTAAAGAGCTCACTTATCTATGAAAAGTAAACATGGAATAAAATAAAACCTAGAACATTTATTTCGCATTTTATTGATTTGAAAATAATTTTAATGGATTAATGACATTTTTACGATTAAAATGACACCAAACACGACATAAATCGGATTACTTTTAATTAAATATGTATGGTTAATCTAGTTAAAAATTGAAAGTGTTTTTGAACACTTCACTCAAAATAATATAAGATGTCTCAAAATATACAAAAAAGGGAAAAGAGACATCAAAAATATATAACTGATTTTTTCAGTTATTTATAGGAAATTGTATCACATTTATATCACATTTCCTCGTGATAAGATCTGCTAGTTAAAGATTTATGTAATTATTTCAGCTGTGATTGTGATCTTACATTATGCCAATGAAAATGCACACACATATACATTCATATATCAATCTATTAAAGAATTTTCAATTCTCAGATACGTTCTACATTAAAAAATTACAGTTTATTAAATATATTATTCATAAATATATCATAAATATAAATATTAATTAATATATTATTCAGCAATATTAATTTGAAAATATTTTTTGTTCTATTCTTATAATGTTATTTATGTATTTAATGTTATTAATGTATTGTTATAATGTATTTGTATTTTTATTTTACAAACCAAAGTTATGCTTTTTTAGGTCTCCGAAGTATCTTCTTTCAGGTGTACAGACAAGAGGTGGGGTTTTTAGTTGGTAGGCGGCCAGGACGAAGATGAGATCGATTTCTGATGAATTCGATTATGGATTTCTGAGTCTCGGTTGAATCCAACACTCCCTCTTGGTACGGGCCAAGAGGGGTCTTTGGAAGATTTTCCCCACCTCCGAAAAAAAAAAAAAAAATTTTATGTGACACATATTTATATTAATTTACAAAAATAAGCAAAATAATTTATTTTATCTCAATGATTGCTTTACTCATATTGTAATTACAATGTACAAATTGTACTATAAATCAAAGTTAAATTTTTAATATTTCTCTCTCTCTCTCTCTCTCTCGCGAAAATAATATTTCATATGTACGCATAAATGTATATAAAATAATGTTACTAATTATAAAAAAATATTTTAATAACATACAGGGTGGACCATTTTAATCCATCCAGTCGAATATTTCGAAAACCAAGCCCGGGAGAGAAAAATTTTTCAGACAAAAGTTGTTTGGTTTCGAGGGGACCATAAGATGGTACCATTGGTTTGACCTTGAAGAATTATTCGAAACTGTAACGAAAGATCATTTTCTTTGCCAGTAGAAATTAAAACTCAAATGAAGGGAGACTAGTCGACATCAAACCGGCATATGATTGGTGAGCTGCGAGCCGACTGGTTTTGTCAGACTTTAAACCGCAGTGATTCACCAACTTTTTGAAATCTAGATTCGATTTCAATTTTTAGGAGATTAATAAATATCATCTCAACTTGTGAGATGAAGAAATTATTGCGAAAAATATTACCTCAGCGAGGATTCGAACCTGGAACTCCCCCATTCCGTGTCATACTAATTCGACCACCGAGACATGTGATAATATTTATCGCAATAATAAGTACACTAAGAAAGACGCTACCTCAGGCAGCGCCTTTAGTGAGGGACACCAAATTTTTAAGTCATTGGTGGGATATAACTGTAACGAAAGATCATTTTCTTTGCCAGTAGAAATTAAAACTCAAATGAAGGGAGACTA
Organism: Crematogaster levior; assembly: GCA_901521435.1. NCBI lineage: Eukaryota > Metazoa > Arthropoda > Insecta > Hymenoptera > Formicidae > Crematogaster > Crematogaster levior. The sequence goes on from CABEGB010000714.1 coordinate 297,768, forward strand.
GTCGACATCAAACCGGCAATTATTTGAAAGTCACATGAAAGTTACCTCAATTTTTTTAAATGGCATCCCCTATTTTTTATTGCATATTCTTGTAGCTTATCTCGAGACCTTTCCAAAACACTATAAATAAATGTTTTTTCGTTAAATATTTTCCGAGTTATAAGGCTTGAAATAATTTCTTAATTTTACATAAACTATAAAATATCTCGTAAAATATTCACTTTTCGATGACCTTACCTCAATACTTTTATGCACAGAATAATGAGAGGAATCAATTGGTGTAAAGAAAACACATAGTTGTTTTTAAGAAAATATATGTAATTGTTAATTACAAATTGCACATTTTTTCTTAAAAACAACTATGTGTTTTCTTTACACCAATTGATTTCTCTCATTATTCTGTGCATAAAAGTATTGAGGTAAGATCATCGAAAAGTGAATATTTTACGAGATATTTTATAGTTTATGTAAAATTAAGAAATTATTTCAAGCCTTATAACTCGGAAAATATTTAACGAAAAAACATTTATTTATAGTGTTTTGGAAAGGTCTCGAGATAAGCTACAAGAATATGCAATAAAAAATAGGGAATGCCATTTAAAAAAATTGAGGTGACTTTCATGTGACTTTCAAATAATTCTTCAAGGTCAAACCAATGGTGCCATCTTATGGTCCCCTCGAAACCAAACAACTTTTGTCGGGAAAATTTTTCTCTCCCGGGCTTGGTTTTCGAAATATTCGACTGGATGGATTAAAATGGTCCACCCTGTATATAATGTACATATTGTATATGTATATATGCAAAATACGGGACAGACTTATTAATATGTTTTATTATAGTTGCGCGTTTTTTCCATATTAAAATACATATATATGTAAAATAGAATAATTAAAAACATTTTTTCAATAATAATACATATATTGCTATCATAATATGTATTAATGTAATCATCGCGAAGCTATATAATACAGCATATTAGTAAATCTGTAACGTTTCCGTATTTTGGATCCACAATTATAAGTTAGGACAGATATACCATAATCGTGGATCTAGCACGGATATGAACCAATCGATGGATAAAGAAAAGGTGGATCTAGCACGGATATGAACCAATCGATGGGTAAAGAAAAGTGGATCTAGCACGGATATGAACCAATCGATGGGTAAAGAAAAGGTGGATCTAGCACGGATATGAACCAATCGATCGGTAAAGAAAAGATGGATCTAGCACGAACATATAACAACCGAGCAGCAAGAAAAGGTGGATCCAGCCATATAGTTCCGCCGACTGAAAATGTGGATCCATTGGCGCCACTGTACGGCCTAGAAAAAGCGTCTCACGAAAATCGACGGCATGGCCCCTCTCAGGCTTCTCTCTGAAGGTGCAATTTCACGCAGCGAGTAAAAGCTGGCGTTTTACCCCCACTCCATCAATTTTCGACAGAGATGACTAAGATGGCTGCATTCAGCGAATAGACGCTGAAAGTTCGACTCGTCGAACTTTCAGCGTCTATTCGCTGAATGCAGCCATCTTAGTCATCTCTGTCGAAAATCGTTGTATCGCTGTATAGTGTATGTGACGCGAACTATAGATTTTCAGTACTGGCAGTGAATATCGGAACGCAGCCAATAGGAGGCGAAAGCGAACAGCGTTTAACACTGGTTTGCTTTGCGGTGGAGTGGGGATAAACGCTAGCTTTTATTCGCTCCATGAAAAGGCAAGAGGCGAAAGCGAATAGCTTTTTATCGCTGCCTTGCGTGGCGGTGGAGAGGGGGTAAAACGTCAGCTTTTACACACTGCGTGAAATTGCACCTTGACACAAATGTCATTCTGGATATATTCCAAACGGTGTAAGTCTAAGTTATTTTTTTTTCTTGATGTTGGTAACCACGTAACTTAACCGAGAAGTGTTCCGAATCCGTCATAACCTGTCATAACTTTTGTAAAAGCAAGGAGAAACCTGAGCACTAAAATATTATTACAATACTGCTTACCATTATAAGCTAGATTGTAAACGTCTTTTTTAACTAAAAAGTTATACATTTCATTATTGCAGTCTTGAATTTCTAAATTAAACATTTCTGACATTTTGTTAACAATTAACTGAGTCGTTTGTGTCTGTTATGATAAAAGCATATATGTAATACTCCTATATTGCTAGAAGAGTGCCGATCTCAGGTCAAACATTACGGTACAGACGTATAATAGTCTCTCTCTCGCACGATTCAGCTGCTTTGTGCGCATGCACTAACAGCGTTAGTCAAACACGATCAGACCTCAGTAAAATTAGCCGGGGAACTTTCACTTTTCTGACTTTTTTTTATATGAATCGTTTGTTGGTCGTTTGTAGATTATTGTTGGCACAATTTTGACGTTTGTTTGTTGTTAATTTAATTGTTATTAACAAGTAAATTTCAGCATAATGTTAGCCGGTCCAATTTTATTTTTCAATCTTTTTTCAATTGTTATAGGTCAAATCGATAGAAAATTGTTTGTTGGTCACAATTATGTCCTTTAAAACGTTTGTTGGTTGATTATTTATTAATTATAAGAAAATAATAATTCTTACAGTAACGCACATACTGCGCATGCGCGGCTAAAAGTCCCTAGGATCCCGTAAGATTTATTTTAAAGATAAATGTGAAAATTATCTGTGATCTCTATAAGTCTCAAGAGTAGAGCGCTATATATTATTTATTGTTGCTATACATATATATATATATATATATATATATATATATATATACAGGGTGTCTGGTAATTCGAAGATCAACTGTAAACTGCAGGTAGAGTAGGTTAAACTGAGCAGAATAGTCCTGTATCATTTTTTGACATTCTTAATATTTACCGAGATATTAACAAAAAAAGATCGGCGAATCCGCGCGCGCTTTGCTCGCGCGGCGAGAAGGACGTCCCACCGCTACGTGCTCACTAAGCGCGCAGTGTGGCGGTGGGAGATAGAGCGGTGGGATTATACCAATAATTCGGCGCGGTCGCCGCAGTGTTCTAGTATTACGCTCGTAGGCTCCTCCCACCGTCTCACTGCGCGCTTAGTGAGCACGTAGCGGTGGGACGTCCTTCTCGCCGCGCGCGCTTTCCTCGCGCGGATTCGCCGATCTTTTTTTGTTAATATCTCGGTAAATATTAAGAATGTCAAAAAATGATACAGGACTATTCTGCTCAGTTTAACCTACTCTACCTGCAGTTTACAGTTGATCTTCGAATTACCAGACACCCTGTATATATATATATATAATATATATATATATGGTAATTCTTCAGAATCACTACATCAGCACAAAACTCAATAAAATTGGGCTCAATCGACCCGTTTTTGCACAAAACTAAAGAATCTGGCAAATAAAAGTGTCGCTTTGCTCTGGGAAGCGAGATATTAATCGTTAAATTTCGCGACTCGATAGGTTAAGAAACCTGTCATATCGACGACGTACAGACTGTCTGAGTACAGACTGCGTTTCGGTATTTACTGTAAGTACTGAAAGTGTGACGTAATTCAGTAAAGCTCCATGATCGTTCCGTATTACTGCTATTGCTTTTACGACTTATAATGCTACAAATAAAGAACGATTCGCAGTACACTGTGACATATAACCTTTTATTCTTGTTTTGTAGTCGAAGTGCATGTAAACCTCTAAAATATGGAAGTCATTGTGATATTGGTAGAATTTACAAAATATATAATGGAATCCTCATCTGAAAGCGATTCATCAGATGAGGAAGATGTTTCGCCGGTATTAATGTTAATTGATAGGCCAACAACGCAACATGTTCGTTGCCAAAATTATGTAGAAAATGTCGTGCCTTTATATACAGATACAGAATTTCAAATGCATTATATTAAGCATTGGTACCTTGTCGTGCTTTTTCTGCATCTAAAGCATTTACAATTATTTTATATTCACTGTTATCCTCTATATCTATCAGTATCAGTTCTTCACTGAACGCCGCCATGTTTTTACTGCGACTGCCTCACCTCGCGAGCCGCAGTAGTCGAAGTAGGAAGTGACGACAAAATCTATGACGTCACACGAACGTTAATACGCTTTGAAAGCTTACTGCCGCGTATATTGAAACGGCTTTACAGAGCTGCCAGTACTGCCAGTGAATACCGAAACGCAGCCTGAGCATGTGCAGTGACGTAACGCAGGTCAGCTGAGCATGCCAGCGTCATAAAGTGCGCGAAATTGAAAATGGATACAAGTTAAGTCAAATGCTTGGGGGTCCAGGGGGCGAAGGCCCCTCTGTCGCCATAAATGGCGTAGACGCCGGGATGACATATGCCGAAATAATTAAGAAGGCAAGAGATAACATCTCCCTAGATGAACTAGGGATAGATGACACGAGATTCCGGAGAGCGATTACCGGAGGTCTTCTTATAGAGATCCCGGGCGAGGAAGCCAACGGAAAGGCAGACCAATTGGCGGCAAGATTGAGAGTGACGCTGGGGGAACGGGGTGTGAGGATTACCCGCCCCACCCGTAGAGCGGAGCTAAGAATATTGGACTTGGATGACTCCGTGACCCCGGAGGACGTCGCCACCGCGCTGGCTAGAGTCGGGGGAATCGACGTGGCTGAAATCCGAACAGGAAAGGTAAGAGCGGGACGGAATGGTCTAGGCGCCATATGGATTAGATGCCCGCTCGCGTGTGCGTTAAAGGCCTCGGACATGGGCCGACTGAGGGTGGGGTGGACGTCCGCAAGAGTGGTCTTGCTGGAGCGGCGTCCACTCCAGTGTTATAAATGTCTGGCGGTGGGCCACGCTAGACAGAGGTGCCCCAGCGAAGCGGACAGAAGCAGTTGTTGCTTTAATTGTGGGGAGGAGGGCCACGCGGCGTATAATTGCCGGAAAGCCCCCAGTTGCCCAGTCTGTAAAGACAGAGGGTTGAAGGCGGACCACAGAGCTGGAAGCAGGGAGTGCCCA